>NW_026510268.1:0-13416 GCF_026875155.1 Cherax quadricarinatus | reverse complement strand
AGATTCAATATGAAGGAAAAAAATAAGGCAATAGCAGTAATAGAAAGTAAGGAGAAAAACAAAAAAAAAAAGGGTGGAAGGAAGAAGTTTGCAGGAAAAACAAGAGGAAAAAAAGGTGGAAAAAATGGGGGGAAAAGAAAGGCAGAGAAGAAAAAGGGGGGAAAGGGAAAAGAAAAAGAATGAGTTTTTTTTTTACTGTATGTATACAGAATCTACTTTATCATTTCCCCCTCTGAAAATTCCTCTATTAGACGGGGGAAGCAATTTTTTTTTTTTTTTTAAAAATGTTAATAATCTTCTAAAATTCCTTACATCAACTGTTTTCAAATGGGTAATTTTTTTTTTTTTATTTTCTGCATCAGAACACTATAATGTCAATAATATATCCCAGTACAGTATTGCAAAAAAAAACAATGACAGTTTTGACACAAGTAAATTTTCCTAAAAATGAAAGTAAATACAACACTTCTCAGCCTTTCTTCAATCACCAATTTCTGAGGTTTTGACAAAAAAAATGTTTCTCTTTTTCTTTAAAATATGAGGCATGCAAAAAACGCATGTGTCAGAATTTTTCAATGTTTTGTCTAAATTTTTCTCCCTTTCCTAATAAATAAAATTTAGAAAATGGTTCATAAATTCACTTTTATTTAGATTAAGTTTTCCCCCCAAGGATAAAAAAAAAAAAAAAAAAAAAGTTTTTATTACTTCAAAAATCCACACGAAGTAAAAAATCTTTTCTAATCCTCCCTTTTTTTTCCCAACCCCAAATTTTGGGGAAAACAATTAAATGCTAAAACAATTTTTTTTTAATTTTTCTTAAAAAAACCTTTCTCAAAAATATGGATCTTTAAGGTTTACAAATAAGAATATCCTGGAAATAAAAAAACGGGCCAATTGTCGGGATGTTCATTAGTTCCTGAATCTTAACCTTTTAAATTTTATATAAAAAATCAAAAAGAATAAAAACATACATAGTTAGCTGTATCTATATGACAAATTTTCTTGAATTGTCTTAAAAAATTTTTGAAATATGCACATTATGAAAATAACTCAAAATGATAGCCCCCCCTCCGGACTATCAGGGATCCTTTCAAGGGAAGGGGTGCCTTGATCCTGGTGAAAGGGGTTTTATTCAAGGAAGGGAGCTGTCCCCCCCCTTAAATGAAACCTGATTTCCTCCAAGGTGTTTGATCCAAAAGAAGCATTCCCTAAGTATAAAAAAAAAGACAATAATAATAATAATAATTAAAAACAAAGGGACTTCCTCCTGGTACTTACATCAAAACACCGTATTATTATTTTATAATCAAAAAAAACCTAAGCCAAGGGCTTTAAAAAAAGCGCTGCGGGGAGGGAAGGAACAAGGGGAATTGGATGGGGGAAGGGAGGGGGGAAGTAGCAGGGTTACAAAAAACAGGGGGGGGGGTAGTCGGGGGGAGAGGGTAGAAGAGATACAAGTAGAAAAGGGCTAATACAAATTTGTGAAGTAAGTCAGTCGTTGTCAAAAGTCATGGAGAGTCCAGAAAGGGTGGGTCCATCACGAGAAGGGAAGTAAAGAGAGAGCGGGGGGGCGAAGACGACGACAGAGGTAATTTTCTGCTTTGCTCTTTTGTAAAGGGGCATCCAACAGAATGGGCTGAGATAATGGGTTTTGGAAATTCTCACAGAGAGGAGAAAGACGCCTCTCCATGAGATATCATGAGTAAGACGGTATGCCAAGGGGAAAGAGGGAAGGTGTCTCCCAACCTCGACCGGGGTGATAAGAAGAGGGCCAGTAACCTTTACTGGGTTTAATAGACTGAAGTTTGTTGCCGAATAGTAGACCAAACGTTGTTGCCGGGGGTTTAAGGTGGGAAAAATTTACGCAAAATACCCGTAAGGGAAATCCCTCTATAGGAAAACTGGTGGGTCATGTACGTGACCGCGCAGCAGTGTCTGCCTTTCATTGCCCTTACGTCAACATGCCAGGGACCCAAAAAAAAACAATATCTTTATGCTTAGTAAAGATGGGGCCCGTAGCCAAAGGGGACGGAGGCAAGGGGTGATTGTATAAAAATTTTTGTAAGCCTGAAAAGACAAAGGGATTAGACAACCCACAAATGATGAACGGCATAGAGCAAAGGGTTAAGTGCTGAAAGGGGGCATATAATTCAGCATAAAAATACTCTAAAATAGAAAATCCCCTTGTACGCGCTGCCCGGAAAACGTGCGAATCCTCGCCGCAGAAGACTTAGGCCATCTGTGTACACAGCAATGGCATAGAATGAATAAAAGTGGAAAGAAAAAGAAGCGGGAAGCGCCGAGACAGTTGGGCTTCGAGAAAGGGGGGGAGAAAGAACAGACTCGACAGCTGGAACTTCCCGGGGGGTGGGAAAAAAGTGAGATTACATGTAATAGAAAGGGGGGTAGTTGAAAAAAACCCAAGAGGAATGAAGGCAAAGAGAGAAGGGGCGGAGTAAGCAGGGGGGGCGAACAAATAAAAATGTCTACTAATATCAGTCCTTCTAAAAATGGAAGGATTGCGGAATCATGGGGGTACATAGTAGCGCGGGAAAGGGGCTAGGGCGTGGGAAAAAGGAGGCCGTTCGCTTCGCTAGAGGCTTTCGACAGGGGGAAAGCGAAAAGCACCAAGGCCTTAAAAAGAATCCTTGGTGATGAAGGGTTTTAGGTAGAGAGAGTAGGAAAAGATTTTTTTGGCTGAATAGACGGCACCATAAAAGTTTCGTTTAAAAAAAAAGGGTGGAAATTTGGTGAAGGAGGGTTCGACCGCTCCCCCCGAAAGATGAGCAAGGGTTTTTTAAGAAGGTTTTCCCGGGTACAAGTTTCCTTAGAAGGTAATGTGGGGTTTCCCGGATAACCACGATCAAAGAGGGGGGCCCAGAAACTTGCGTTACACGTTCAGGGATAGTGAGCATGAGGTAAAAGGATTCAAGAGACGAGGTCTATAAATTTTTTTTGGGGGGTTTGTGTGGAAAAATTTAAACCCGTGGGGTGGCCCCAATTGGAAACAGGGTGACGCATGCTGGAAAGAAACTGTAAGGAGGGTGACAGCAGCGCCTGACAGGCAAAAGCGAAGTCACAACAAGGTGATGACCAAATTTTGAGGGAAGCTAGGGGGCCAAATCTTTAAATAGAAAGGAGAAAAAGTGTTGTCTCAAACACACCTGGGGGACACCTTCAGCTTGGACAAAGTCCCGGGGGAGAGAAACATTATAACCCGAACACGGAAAGCCTGTCAGTTAAAAATTTTTTAAGGAGGATGGTAGATTGCCTCGAAGGCCAAGGAGTGGGCTTGGCTAAAAATTATACCCCAAATTTGTGTATATCCCTTCTCAAGGTCAAAAAAATTTGGCAAAAACTGGTGGTTATTCCAAGGCATTAGAACATCACCAAGCGCAGAAAGGGGTCTATGGTGAACGCCCTTTACGAAACCCTTTTACAGGGGAGAGACTTTGTGTGCCCTTAAAAATACCACACTAAACTTATTTACTAGACTTCCATTACTTTGAAACTGCACTGGTAAGAGCAATGGGCGATAGTGGGAGGTTTATGTCCCGTGTGCCGGTTTGCGGAAAGGGGAGAACAATGGGGTTTTTCCACAGCTGTGGAAAAAAAATCCTTGTGACCAAATAAGATTGAAAAGGGAAAAAGGACTGCAAGGCTGACTGATGTAAATGTTGAGCATACGAAATGAATGTCGTGGGCCCAGCTGCCATGATCGACAAGCGAGATGTTGCCTCAGTTCTTGAATGTAAAAGGCACATTATACTGTTCTTCTCTGAGAGAAGAAAAGCCAAAGGGGGGTGCTAACCCCTTGGCAATTTGGGGAAAAGAAATGGGGGGCATAGATGGGTCCCTGAAAAATACGGACAGATATTGCCAATTTCATTGGCAACACTAGTGGGTTTGCTAATCAACACCGGCAACCCGCAGAACGGGGGCCGGGGTCAGGGAAATTTACCACTCATTTTTCGTCTTTTTTCCAGACGCATCATAGGGAAGCGAGGTGATGGTGGAGACTAATCTCGCCAGCAAGGGGGGGTTTTTTAGCGTCAGGATGACACGGCGAGCGATCGCCGTTCTGTTTAAAATCAAGGAGTCGCTCGGGGGTTTTCTATTGTACCGGTACGCCCCATGCGCGGTTTAAAACGTGCCCCCGAGCACAAGCAGGAGACCACCAAGGGCACGCATTTTGGGCCTGCCCGAAGTTTGGGGTATAGAATGAAAGCTGCGGTGAAAACGGAGGACGGGAAGAAGGTTAAAAAGTCATCGAGGGAGGACGAAAAGGAACCTCTTTAAAAAACAGTCAGGTGTGAGAAAAGGGTTTCCCAATTTGGCCCCGATTAAATTGCCAGGTGGGGTGGAAGGGGGGGTATATGAAGGGGAAGTAAGAATGTTTGGGGGAAAATGATCACTGTCATGTAAGTCCGGAAAAGAAAGTAAAGTCAAATGCGGCGGGGAAGAGCAAACGAGAGATCGATGAAAGAGAGATTGAGTCGAGGATCAAAAGGGTTGATTACCTGTTTTAAAACATGGAGGGGGTGGGGGGCAAAAACCTCAAACTAAATTCCACGGGAATACTTTGAGACCCCCCCAGAGGAAAGGGGGGGCATTAAAATACCAGTAACAGAATCGGGGGCGGTAATGACGAAACAAGGAAGGCAAAACCCGGGAATAGAAAATCCCCGAGAAGGAGAGAAATAAAAAACAGGCGTATACCACCTATAAGTGGTAGGGCTGCTGTGTAATGCAGCAAAGTATGAATAAATGCTGATGGTACGGAATATCAGTGCGGAAAAAGAAGGGGCACTTTCATTAAAGGCCCCACAGAAAAGGACAAAGATACAATAAATTATAGCCTGAAAAGTGAGAAATAACCAGGTGTTTTTTGGTTCCTGTAAGCAAAACAACCCAGGGGAAAAAACGGGAGAGTACATCTGAGTCACCCCGATTACCCCTGAGGCCGCGATATTCCACTGAAAAAAGGGCCTGATTGGCAAGATAAAGATACTAAATCCGCGGGAAAAGGGTTCCTAGGATTTAAAAGGGGTTAGAAAATTCCCTCGGAGGCAGGGGGAAAATGTTAAAGCGGGAAAGGGAACGGTCGTGTGAAGAAAGGAGTTGGCAGAGGGAGCGGGGAAAGAGGAAAGACGGAAAGGGTGGATCATGTCCATTGATGGTTTGGTCTCTTTCAATATATTAAATTGTAAGTTTTCGGAATTCAGAGATGTCCCTAAGGGGGACAATATTTGGGGGTGGTAGGGGGGGATGAGTAAAGATTGGAACTGTTTGGACTGTAAAGGGAGGGGGGGGCGAAAGGGGGGGGGAACTGGAGAAGCGTGGCAGGGGGGCAGAAGAGAAGGGAACCTGGGAGGGGGCAAAGAGGAAAAGGAAAATTGGGGGGGAACGGGGAGGAAGGTCATTACGAGGAGGGGGTGAACCCTGCACTTGAAAAAGCCATGAGAGGGGGGAAAAACTAGGGACAGGACAGGGGGGTAAAATGAGGAGGGGAAGTTTGGGTAGGAGGTTGTTACCGGACCTTTTTTGACTTTTGAAAGTAAGGGACGATTGGGGGGAAGGGTGTCTAGAGGTTCGTCGTACGGGGCTTGTAAGAGAGAACTCGAAGAACGGATTAGATGAGGGGTTTTAAGTAGGGGCGTCTGAGCCAGGACAGCAAAAGGATTGATACAGGAGTGTTATGGGAGAGGTAACCCGGGTGGGGTAGAAAGATGGGGTCCAGAAGTGGGGGGGGGCGTTTTGGGGGGAAAAACGGGGGAATTAAAAAAACGTGGGAGTTCCTTTGGGGGCGGAGATGAGAAACGCCATGGCATAAGGGAACCCCTGTTCTTTGAGGTAACGGATTTCCCGTCGTTTAAAAAGCCTGACAGCGGCGAAGTACGAAGGGTGGCCTCATGACGTTAAGGCAAAGGGGGATCGATTGCAAGATTATTTTGAATGGTACGGCCCACAATGGGGATTCGGCGATAGACTGCAAAATTCGCTGGTTGGCCAAATCGCCAGCTTTCACACTGTTGTGGTGGGGAACCTTTTGAACTTGTAACGATTCCCCGCTTTAAACGGGGATGGGGGTTCTCGGCTGTCAAAAGTTAACGAGCCAAAATTTTTGGGTACGTCTCCGCCCCCGGGCAGGAAAAAGTAAGTGTCTACCTTGAGGGTTGGGGGATCTTTGGGGTTCCAGCTGTTTTTTAATGTCGGTTTTCCACATGTTGGGAAATTTTGTTTTAACTTGGGTTTGGGGGGAATAACGGTTTCCCTACAAGAATTGGGGGGGAATGAGTTTTTTTCAAGGGTGAAGGAACAGATCTTATGGGAAAAAACGGAGAGCTCAGGCCTGGGGAGCCTTCGTACGGTAATGGGCGGTTTTCCGCTCTTAAGGCATGAAAAAAATATCTTTTACCAAAATGGGGGTAGGAGTGCCTTTCCAAAAACTATGGCAGAAAGATAGGCATAGAGGGGTTGGTCGTAAAATGAAGAATTTAGCCACTGTTCAGTCTGAAACGAGCGTGGAAAGGGATGAAAAGGGCGTGTCGATCGTTTTGAGAAGAACGAGAAGGGGAAGGTGGAGAAGTATCACAGAGGTAATTGTCTTGACGTTTTGGCGTGGGACCAGAGTTGGCCGACGGGGGAAAGGGGGGCGATTTTAAAATTGCCGACCGAGAGGGAGAGGCCGGAAGAAGTCAAGGAGAGCGAAGGTCTGATAAATCAAGGAGTCAGTCGAGGCCCTCAGTACCCGAAACGGTAGGAAACAGCCCGGCAATAGGTACAGAGGCATGAGGAATGTTGAAGAGTGGGCCAAAGACAGGCCCGGGGGGGCAGAAGGGTGCTATCAAGAAGGGGGGCCCGGGGGGGGGACCAGTTTTATGGATAGGGTTTCCAGGTTAGGTTTTCTTTTTTTTTTTTAAAAAAAAAAAGAAAAAAGAAAATAAAAATAAAAAAAAAAAAAAAAAGGGGGACCGGGGAGGGATGTTCCTAGGAGGAATGAAAGGGCCAGAAATCTCCCTCCGCGCCAAGAGGACTCGACACCGCTAGTAACGCAGATGCACCCATGGAAACCCGTGCCATACCCTACCCTTCTGCCAGTAAACCAGCAATCGGGGATAGCAACCTCAAAATCTGCGAGCTACCTCGGTGGACAAAAGAGGAGGGCGGCCGGTATCCCCCAAACAAAGCATACCTCCTTCAGCCACCACCCCGGAATCCGAAAGGTGGCTTCCAGAGATACACCCGTCGCCCAAAAGACACCCAAAGCTACTCCGGATACCGGAGGGGATCGGGACATCCCTAGGCAACCCAGATTCCACGGCAAACTACGCCACCGCCAAGAAACCTCAACGGAATGGGAGGGGACCCCGGTGTCCTTTCCCCTACCTAGGAACTAGCGCGCCGTGGGAGGAAAAATCACGAAGGCTAAAAAGAGGAAGGGCAAAAGGGGGGGTGAGGAGGAGGAGGAGGAAAGGGAAAAGGGGAGGATGGGGAGGATGGGATAGGGGAGGGGAGAATGGGGGGTAATTAGGTTCGGTCTGAGGAAGAAGACCGACAGGGCTAATTCCTCAGACCAAGAGCCTCTTCACCACGCCAAGGAGCCCCCCTTGAAGAGGAGAACACCTGTAGAGGTTTGCTATTTCAGTCCCATTCTTAAGAGATATTAATATTAGTAATGAGTACATATTTTTTTTAGTATTAAGAATCACATCACACTTGATTAATTCATTCACTTTAATTTCGTTACACCAGGTCTATAGAAAAGCCATACAGATACAGTAAATGAACAAAAGCTTGCTGAAACCATTACTGTACTAGGTAAATTTAAAGTAAGAAACATTGTAAAGAAAATCTACCACACTGTTGTATTTAATACTGTACATATCTCATAGTGCTAAATGGTGTGGGTCATTCAGCATATTTGTATTATATATTATAGGCAAAAAAAAAAAGTAAATTAGTACAGCCTCTCCTCACTTGGCAACATATCATTTTCTGACGACTTGGACTTATGAGTGCTCTTGGACCAGCATGCATACCTAAAATGATGTGTATTAGAGTGATTTCCCCCTATTTTATTTATTACATATACAGTACACTACTTTATAAACATTTAAAAATACACCAGAAATGTTATGAATGGTGAAAAGGTGACATTAAAATCAAATCAAAATGATTGACACAAACCCCACTGCCATTATACTAGTATGCTCCTCAATGACGAATTCATTTACTGATGTGTCTTGGGAACGGAACTCCATTGTTAAGTGAGAAGAGGCGCATTCTGTTTATTACAATAACAGTAAACTACTCTATAAACATTTAAAAGTATACTAAAAATGTTAATAAATGGTGCAAAGGTAACATTAAAACAATATCAAAGATGGTTGACACAAACCCACTACCATTATAGTTGCTCTTCATTTAAGCGATGAATTTGTTTACCAAAAGTGGTCTTAGGAACGGAACTCTGTCATTGAGGAGAGGCTGTATTGTAACAAGAATGTGGCAGCATATGGATTAGGTTAATGAACACAGATGCAACTAATGTAACTTATATTGTGGCAATGTTTTACTCTCCAGGAGCTTATGTTAGCAGTTACTGGAAAGCAAAACATTGCCACAATAAGATGTCACATTAGTTGCATCTGTGTCCATTTACCTAACATTTTGTCAGTTAATTCTACCATTATTACTAGCATATGGGCTGTTTGTCAAAACTTAGACATTTAAATAAATTATAAAAAACTAAATACCAAAGGCTGGACACTTAATAGGTTAGTTCTCATCTTGTGGCTGCAAATATAAAACAGAAATAACATAGTGTATATATACTGTAAATCCTCGTCCAAGACTAGGGAGAAATAATGAGGGATGTTTTAAACGTACTGCAGAAATTTTGATTCTAATTAATGATTATTTCTGAAATTTAAATTTAGAAGAATAAAGATGAATGATTTAAGTACAAACTAGTACCACAGCAAATTTTTTTTAACAAGAGCTACAGCAAAATTCAAAGCTGCTACAATAGATTTTGAAAATGGCTTTATTGCTGAAAAAGTATTATATCTTCCTAGTTTAAAAACCTGTGTATTTACTGGATTACAATATAGTACAGTGGAACCCTGGTTTTCATCCTTAATCCATTCCAGAAAGCTGGTCGAAATCCGAAACAGACGAAAACCAAAGTAATATTTCCCATAAGGAATAATGTAAATCCAATTAATCCGTTCCAGACACCCAAAAATATTAACAAAAAAATATATTTTATAAAGAATAACTATAGTTTTACATACAGAAAACAATGAGAAATAAATATAAAGCACAAATTTTTAATGGATAAATGAACATTGGCATATTCTTTACGAGATCCGCATGCAACTGCCTTGCCTTTTCACAAAATTATCGCCTCCACAACACTATCTCCCGCTAACTGTTTTTTGTTGATCCACACTAACAACAACAACTCAACATCTTTGATTGTTTGCCATCACTACCACCCTCTACCACATCACTACCACCCTCTACCACCAATGCACAGAGTATTGTTCACTGAATGAGAGACAGAGGCAATTGAGTCAGGTATGTGTGAGCGGCGGCGGCCCGGGCGGGCAGATGCATCTGATACAGATGATTTCTAAGCGGATGCATGAAACCTGGGGTAAAAATTTTGCCGAAAAAAGTTGTCGAAATCCAAATTGTACGATATCAGGACCAGACAAAAACCAGGGTTCCACTATATATACGTATTTGTATTTCATTGCGCCTGTACAATATCTACTTTAGCTTTTTTCCACATTTTTTATATTTAGGGGCAAGCAATAAATCTGCAAGAGTTATACAGCACCTGGGAATGGAGGTAATGAGGTTATATCCAAGGGGTTCCTCACTAGCACCAAGGAACCTTACTTAACAGGTCATTTTTTTCCCATAAATTTCAAAATGGTCTTCATTATAAAATAGCCAGGGACCCTGTGTTACAATGTAGTATAAAAAAGGAATGTTTAAATGGCCAATCAATGCATAATAATAACTTTTGTATGCAATTCCTACAGCTGAACTTCTATTCAGAATAATTTTATATTCTCGGGATACAGAAAATGCAATTTACATTACAGTATAAAGTACATTACACTTCTTACAAGAAAAACTATGCTCAACAAATAAAGTATTTAACATTACTACGTATAGAATAATTCAAATGATGAGGGCAGAAGAAAGTGCCTAAGCACACTCCTTATAATAGGTCTATACAATACACATATGTACCTTCTTTGGGTTACCCTTCCTTGGTGAAAACTGCTGGCATTAAAAAAATACATACATGCATAGAATATACAGTATGTATATGTATGTATGTAAAAGTTACCCCAATAGTTTTCTTGACACTACTTACATCCAAACACATTTGTACCAGCAAAGTTGAATAAGGGATTGAATATAAACTGTTAGTCTGCAAAAGAATATATACTGAATGGTAGATATTGTATATCACCAAGATCATGCACCCTTTACTAACAAAGAATGGTATACAGCTTTAGTTTATATCTGGATGATACTTGAGTGTACTCTGTGAACTTTTGGGCACCATTCTAAACAAACCGTGCAACCTATAACCCAGTTATTCTTCCAAGATCGGAAATGCTGTATAAAATATTTTTTATAAGCCATATATATATACATACATAATATACTGCATATACATAAAATAATGTTAAATTTATGGGTATATACACAATATTAATGCTCTTTACAGTTTATTATTCTGCTTGTGAAGTCTTTGGTATAAAATAAGTTTTTCTGCTATAGCAACTGTGATGATCAACAATCTGAGATAACTCAGAAACTCACAACAGAGCAAGCAACAGAACACTTCCTTGTGGAGCCTTACAGTATCAAGCAATATCCTTGAAAATACAATACACGTAGTACAAATAAATTAATGTAAAACATTGTACAAGCCCAGAAACCACGCACAGATCACAGGCATAGGAGCCCCGACAGGCTTATTCCTCAATAACCCAAAAGTACAGCAACGTCACCAGAATTTTTACTCGTTTCGGCACCAACCAGCCTTTATAGGAGACACTAAAATGGTAACTGAAATGAGTACCATGTATGATTTCTCTCACGAGGCCTGGAACCTCGTCTGGCTACTGACCCCTTAGAGGATGCAGTAAGGGCTCTTCATTCAAGGAACTGGAGCCACCCTCTTCTTCCTTGGATCAAACCTGATTATTTCTTATTTCCTAGGTGCCATTTAACTCCTATTTAGCACTGCCATTAATATAATTGATAATAATAATAAAAAGAATAAGAAGAAAAAATTGTTAAAGTGGGAAGTCTGAATGTGCGTGGATGTTGTGCAAATGATAAGAAAGAGATGATTGTGGATGTTATGAATGAGAAGAAGCTGGATGTCCTGGCTTTAAGTGAAACAAAGCTGAAGGGGGTGGGAGAGTTTCAATGGAGAGGAATAAATGGGATTAGGTCAGGGGTTTCAAATAGAGTTAGAGCTAAAGAGGAGTAGCAATAATGTTGAAGGATAAGCTATGGCAGGGAAAAGAGGTACTATTAAATGTATTAATTCAAGGATTGTGTGAAGTAAAATAAAGGTTGGATGTGAAAAAGTGGATTATAGTAAGCGTGTATGCACCTGGAGAAGAGAGAAGTGTAGAGGAGAGAGAGAGATTTTGGGAAATGTTGAGTGAATGCATGGGGAGTTTTGAATCAAGTGTGAGAGTAATGGTGGTTGGGGATTTCAATGCTAAAGTGGGTAAAAATGTTATGGAGGGAGTAGTAGTAGTATAAATTTGGGGTGCCAGGGGTAAATGTAAATGGGGAGCCTTTAATTGAGCTATGTGTAAAAAGAGATTTGGTAATAAGTAATACATATTTTATGAAAAAAGGAATAAATAAATATACAAGGTATGATGTAGACGTAATGAAAGTAGTTTGTTAGATTATGTATTGGTGGATAAGAGGTTGATGGTTAGGCTCCAGGATGTACATGTTTATAGAGGGGCAACTGATATATCGGATCATTATTTAGTTGTAGCTACAGTTAGAGTAAGAGGTAGATGGGAAAAAGAGGAAGGTGGCACAACAAGAGGGAGGTGAAAGTGTATAAACTAAGGGAGGAAGAAGTTCTGGTGGAATATAAGCGACTATTGGCAGAAAGGTGGGCTAGTGCAAAGATGAGTAGTGGGGGGGGGGGGTGTTGAAGAGGGTTGGAATAGTTTTTAAAAATGCAGTATTAGAATGTGGGGCAGAAGTTTGTGGTTATAGGAGGGTGGGGGGGCAGGAGGAAAGAGGAGTGATTGGTGGAATGATGAAGTAAAGGGTGTGATAAAAGAGAAAAAGGTAGTTATGAGAGGTTTTTACAAGGCAGAAGTGTTATAAGAAGAGCAGAGTATATGGAGAGTAAAAGAAAGGTGAAGAGAGTGGTGAGAGAGTGCAAAAGGAGAGCGATGATAGAGTGGGAGAGGCACTGTCAAGAAATTTTAATGAAAATAAGAAAATATTTTGGAGGGGTGAGTTAAACAAGTTAAGAAAGCTAGGGAAAGTATGGATTTGTCAGTTAAAAACAGTAGATGGGGAGAGGGAAAGGGATTAGGTAGATGGCGAGAATATTTTGAGGAACTTTTTTAAAAGTTGAGGAAGAAAGGGAGGCGGTAAATTTCATGCACTGGCCAGGCAGGTATACCATCTTTTAGGAGTGAGAAGAGCAGAATGTAAGTGTGGTGGAGGTACGTGAGGGATTACATGGAATGAAAGGGGGTAAAAACAGCTGGGAATGTGGGATCATGACAGAAATGTTAAAACAGGGGGGTATAATGTTGGAGTGGTTGGGACTTTTTTTTAATAAATGTATGAAAGAGGGGAAGGTACCAGGGATTGGCGGAGAGCATGTAATCCCCTTTTAAAAAAGGGGAAAAGGGGATAAAAAAAGATAGTAAACTTATTTTCCCCTATAATTTTTTTTCAGAGTTACCCGGAAAAGTGTCGGGAGGGTTATAATTAAAAATTAAGGTAAACGAATGTAGGTTGCGGATGAGCAAGGGGGGGTTTCAGAGTGGGTAGGGGATGTGTAGATCAAGTGTTTTAAATTGAAAACATTATGTGGCTAAATAAAGGTAGGGGAAATTTTTATTGCATTTTGGATTTAGAAAAAGGGATATGAAGAGTGGGTAGAGGGCAAAGTGGCAAATGTTGCAAGTAATGGAATATGGTAAATTTCTAAAAACTGTAAAGAGGTTTTTGAATAGTGAGGCTCAGGTTAGGGTGGTTTAAAAAGGGGAGACTATTCCCGGGAAAAGTAGGTCTTAGACAGGGGTGTGAATTTACCATGGGGGTTTAATATTTTATAGATGGGGTTGCAAAAGAAGTAATTCCAGGGGGTTTAAGGGGGGG
>NW_026510267.1:0-14579 GCF_026875155.1 Cherax quadricarinatus | reverse complement strand
CCCCCCCCCCCCTTTCCCTTAAAGCTGTCTAAGAAAAATTACGAAAACCCACGAAAAATTGAATCCCTTTCCCCCCCCATATAAACCCTTTTCCTACACCTTGTCCTAAAAAACCTCGCTGCTAACCTTTTACCTAAAAACTGCCCTACAACCCTCTCCCCCAAAAACAGAAAAAATCCCCTGACATACTCAAAGCCCTACCCACCTCACTTGTACCCCACAAACATCCTTGACAACGCTAAGAAAAGACCAACTCCCCCCCCAACACCCTAATAACCCCCGCCACCAGACCTCCCCACTTCCAAAGATAAACCCAAAAATATACCACAGTACCGTTCCTCCCCCCACAGAATAAAAAGTTCCTCTCTTACAACCCAATTTTATGCAACATATATTTAGATCCCACCACCCCATTAAAAAAAACAACCCAACTCCCAAACCCTTGCGGGTACCCCAAAGCGTCCGAACTCCCTCCATAGCCCCCTCCTTTTATACAGGGGGAACTCCCCCCCCCTGCAATGCCCCCTTCCCCACACCACACCCCCACTTTTTTCCCTTCAACCTTTTTACCTGCCCCACTCCCAACAGAATCATTAATTTTCACATTTTCTAAAATCCCACCACTCCACCATTTTCTAGCATCCCTCATCCCCCTACCCACCCTACACCCCCCCCCCCCCCCCCCACCCTTAAATATCTCTGCTTATATAAAAACCCATTACCCTAGACCCAAGTCCAAAAAACCCTAGCCCCCCCTTTTCACCTCCTATGCCACATTTTTGGACAACCGGCCCTCCCAAAACCCCCAAAAAACCTCAAACCCCTCCTCTGTATTTCCTGATACCGAAAACCCTCAAAGGGAAACCTCCCTACACCCCCAGACCTTTTTTTTGCTATACCCCACCAAATTTAAATTTACCAACACCCTTGCTTAACCCACTTCACTGGCCCTCAAACCTTTTAACTTGCCCTCATTGTTCGCATCGAAAATTTGTGCCGTGGGGACAGGCGCGCAGTTCCTGATACATCTTTTTTACGCCATTTTCCCCTGTTTGGTAATACAACAGCGGATCGCATTGCCGCCGGGTGACACTGTTTTGTGGGAATGGTGCGGGCACGCTTAAGGGAAAAACTATGCACGGTTACTGCTTTCCCATCATCAGGGGGTATAGGAATCCGCCGAAGTTTTATATGGAGTAGCAGTAAATGGTGTGTCGAAAATTTTTTTCATCAAGTTTAAAGACCCAGGATTCTACACAAGCATAGTCAACAAAACAGAGAAGAGGCTAGCAGGAACACTATGGTGGAAGCTGCTTACTGATTTCCCATTTTGTGACGGGGTGAAGGACAAAGTGCCTTTTGAGCGAGGGGCATGTTTGGCGGGGGTTTTTTAAACAGCTAGGGGAAAATCCACCAGCATGTTTGGGGGGGGGGGGCAAAAGGGACCTTTGGGGGGCTACCGAAGGATCTTTTTTACGTTTTTAAAATGACGTTTGAGGCACCAATTCCATCATACGTATTTATGGAGGTCTTCCGAACCAGGTCTACGTGTACTACTCAGGGCAGGGAAGACTTGCAGATTATGGGGTTTCTTTTGAACATATGGCGGCCCATTGCAAAAAAAAGCGGGACGGGGGGAACAGGTCCCAGTGATCTTACATCAGAGGAATGACTGGGGGTGTCGGGGGAAGGAGAAAGGGCCCAAACAAGTTTCCGCCGATGGAGGACAAAGGGGAAGGGCTGAGGCGACTAGGAAAAAGTGTAACACTAACAGTTGAAAAGGGAAGACACCGACGTCTGATGAAAAGGAGGGGCCAAACGGGATGGCTTCTGGGGAAGAAATTAGTTCCTTTTTGCTACGTTGAGGAGGGACAGGTGGATGAAGGGTAACCTGGTGCAGGAAACTGTGCAGCAAGATCAAGAGGTTGGGAAACTATTGCACAATGTTAAGTGCACAACGTTGTGGCAGAGGTCCAAGGGCGGAAAAGACGGTGACGAGGTGTGTGGAGGGGGATTCTCGTAAAAACGCAGGAACTCTGAATGGACGATTTTTCTTACTCCGGACAAAGAACAGATAAAATCTTTGGAAAAAGGATTTGTCAAAGGGGGGAAAGGGGAAAGGGGTAATGTGGGTTCAATGGTTCTGGGGGATAATGAAGGGATGGGGGGGGTGAATAAGCAAGCTGTCAAGAAAGATCCCATACAACAGGACGGTATAGGGGGGTGTGTGCCAAGAAAAAAGGGTAAACCCCACTTTAAAATAATTCACGTAGTAACTGTAAATGTAAAGGATTGAAGAATGAAGTGAAACGAGTATGGAGAAGGGTTTTTTTTGGGAGAATAATGGGGATGTAGCTTTATCAAGAAAAAAATTATAAGATAGGCTGTGCTTGGCTTTTAAAGGGTTATAAATTGTATGAAATGGGTCTGTTGGGTTAAAAGGGGGGAGTGGCAGTGGCTGTAAAGGGAAAATGGCCCCTTTAAACGTATTATAAAGGGGGAAAAGGGGGGGGGGGGGGTTTATGAGGGGGGATGGTAAATGGGGACATCTAGAGTATGTTTCATTGGGGTTTAATGCCAGCAGAGTATATAATCAAAGTAAAAGAGGATTTTGGAAAGGGGACGTTTTAGTGTTTTTTTTAAAGGGGGTTTACCTTAAAACTGAAAAGGGGGGGACGGAACTGTTTTTTAAGGGGGGGGGGGGACGTGGAGCCAAGGGGGGGGGGTTGTGTATTAGGGTCGTTACGCTTTTTTTTACGGGATGCGGGGGTGAGGGACTGGAGGGGAGTGGGGCGGGAGATGATTACACTTTGTTTGGGAAAAATTTATTCAGCGAGGTTAAAAGGGTTTTATATAAGGGAGGCTGGGGTAGGAGGGGTAAAAACATAGATTAGGGTTTTTCGGATCATAGGGCATTTTTGGTAGAACGGTTTGGGGAGGGAGGGTAAAGGTATATTCAATTTCGGGAAGTTAAATGCGAGGTTGGGGGGAGTGGGGTGTAAATCCCGTTTTTAAAGACTGGTGGGGACAATTGGGAGGGAAAGGGGATGGGAAGGGAGATTTGGTTTGGGGGGGAAAAAGGGAAAAAACCGGGATCGGGGGGTTTTTTATAAATAAAAGGAAAAAGGGGGGCAGGGGAGGTACGGTTTACAGAATTTTTGGAACCAGCTCAATGATGTTACCAAGAGATGAGGGGAAGACTTTTGAAAAAAATATCAGGCTAAAGGGAGACAAAGGGGACAACAAAATGAAAGTTTTTGAGAATTGGGGGAAAGGGCGGTATGGATCCCGGCTAGGGGGAGTAAACCGTCGGGGAGTGTTTTAAGAAGTTTTTCGCATTAGACAACAGAGTACATAATACTTTAGGGTTATGACATTTGGAAGGTTTAAATAAGGGCAAATTTGGCTACAATGAGGGGATATGTAAATTTTGCGACTATTGGTTTAAAAAGGAAAAGGGGGGAAAAAATAATGTGGGGAAGTTAATAAAAAAGGGAGGGGGAAGGCTTGGGTTAAGTGGGGAGGACAGAGGGGGATTGGAGGGAAAAAAAAAATAAGTATGGAAAAAGTGAAAAAAAGGCAGTGTTCAATTTTAAGTAAGGGGGAAAAAACAACGGGGAAATTTATGGGCTTTCCAAGTTTTTACAGAGTGCATTGGAAAACCCTAAATGTTTTTTTTGGGTTTGTAGAATTTTTATGCTGAAGAAGGGGAAAATTTGGGGAAAGTCACAGAGGCGGGGGGGTCGTCTTGTAAAGAAAAAAAGCGGGGGGAGAACACTGAGCAGTACGGCCATATTTTTAAAAATGTACAGATTTTAAATTTTTGCGAAGATTTTAGGAACAATGAAGAAGGAAAAAGGGTATGGTGCACAAGGGGGATTTGGAAAATTTCCGGCGTTATATGAGGGTGGAATAGTCGTATTAGGGAATTTTTGCAGGGGGTAAGAGTGGTGGAATTTTTGGGCATTGATTTGGGGAATGCTTTACGGTGGAATAGAGAGTACGGTTGACACTTTTTAAAGGGTTTTGGGTTTTGGGGGGGGAAAAGTAAAATGGGTGAAGACCTTGTATCAGAACTACGATTCAGTGCAAATAATGGTGGTTTGGGTAGCGTGTTGAAAAAGGAAAAGGTTTTAGACAAGGGTGGCCAGGTCTCAAATTTTGTTTGCAGTAGCAACACCCGTTTTATGGGAAGGTTGAGGAAGCAAAAACGTTACGGGGGGGAGGGAAAAGGGGTTTACGAGGTAGTTGGGTTTATGGGAGATACACAACAATATGATTAGATGTAAGGTTTGGGGGAAAGGGGAGAAGTAATGGGTTTTTTTTGGGGAAAGGGGCCCGGCTGGTGGGAACAGAGCTAAAAAACGAAATTATTAGGATAGGAGTTGGGGGGGGGGTAAATGGGGGTGGTTTGGATGGGATGTGACTGAACAGCTGAAAATTTTTGGGGTTTTCTATTGGGGAGATGAGCAAGAGGCTAGACGGAGGGAAATTTGGAAATTAGTGGGGGGGGAAAGTTTTTCAACGGATCGGGAAACTAAGAGCGAAGGATGTTACTCAATGCAAAGGGGGAAAAATAATAAATTCTTTGGTTTTAGTAAGGTGTGGAACGTGCCCGTGGTGTATCCTTTACGGGAACAGGAATAAAGGAATCGAAAGGGGCTTTTTAAATTTTTGGGGTTTTTGGGCGAAAAAGGGTAATAAAGAGGTGGTTTTGGGGCGAATTCGCCAGGGGGAGAGGGGTTTTGATGAGGGCCGAGGGGCAAGGGAATTTTGTTAAACAAAATCGTAAGGGAGGGGGGGGTAAAAGGGGGGGAGGGGTTTTGGGGGGTGATGAGGGATGTACGTCGTTGTGGGGGAGGGGAAAGGGCTTGATTGGGGAAGTGAGAATTGCTAAGGGTCATGTTAGTAATAGGGGGAGGTAAAAAAAACTCAAGGTTTGGGAAAGGGTTTTAGGAAAGGTTTGGAAACCGAAGTGATGCAAAGGGGGGGCGGTAACCCCCTTTTTTTTGTTGGGGGGCGATTTGGGGATGATTTCCAAAACTTAGATTATCCTAGGTAAGGGGGTTAGTTTTTAGGTTTGTAAAAAGGGGAATTTTAGCCCTCAAAGCGGGTTTTTGTGTATGGGTTTGGTAAAGGGCGTGCGAACTTGTGAGGAATCGGGGAAAAAGCTTTTCATGCGTATTTTTGTAGAGAGTTTGGGGCAGGTAAAGGTGTGGTGGGTAAGTTTTTAAGTTAATGGGGGGGGGCAAAATAGAGTCCGCGGCCCTAACTTTAAGGAAGAGGGGGTTTTGAGGTTTTAAAAAAAAGCCATTCGTACATTGTGACAATTTCTTGTTTTTTTTCCTGGGGCTTGAAGGAAAAAGGTGGGGGGGGGTTAGGGTAAGGGCAATTTCGGGGAGGAATTTATCCCCAAGATGCGAAAAAAAACTATTTATGGTAACAGGTGGGGGACTGCGTTCCCCCAGCTAAGAAATATAACGGTAAGGGGCCATAATTTTTCTTTAAAGTACTAAGGGAAAACCCTTTTCCTTTTCTAAAAGAATTAGACCATAATGAAGGTAGTAAATGTGTAGGAGTCTGAGAGTTGTATGGGGGGGGATAATGTTTGATGTGGTGTTTTGTAGGTTTTTTTTGTGTGGAATGTTTTAGTTTAACCATGTGTTGAAAGACAAAGGCATTATGATCATGTTTTAATAAGGTAAATATCTTTTTCATGAGACAAATACAAAGGAACACTCAAAACATTGTTAAAAAAAATAAAATAAGTGCATGTAACAGAGTGTGTATCTTTTTATTTTAATATGTTTATTTCTCTTGGGGTAAGGTGGGAAATGGCTATTTTTCACCTTTATTATATTGTAATTTTATTTATTGTAATTATGTCCTTGGTATAAGTTTTTAACAATACAATGAGGGTAACGCATTGGATTTTATAAATTCTTTGTTTAAAAGTTTCATATATAATTAATAAGGGACATTCTTTTGGGTTTATATTTTCTTTTTTGTTTTAAAAGACTGGCTGTAGGTTTGGATAAATAAACGCCCTGTATGTTCAGGTGTGGGGGTGGTTTTAGTTTTCATGTAGTTGTGGTGCTGGTTGGGCATTTTTGGGGGGGGAAATCAAGCTTTTTAGTTGATGTGTCGGGGTAAGGGAAATTTGGGGTTGTTTGTTTTTATTATTTAATGGATCATGTTTTTTATGTAAACAAAAAATACACAAATGTTGTTGTTAAATTGTGTTTTTTTTTAAATAAAAAAAAAAAAAAAAAAAAAAAAAAAACTTGCCTAACCCTACTGGGTTACTGCTTCTGGGTTAACCTCCTACTTTCCCTGAAATTTCCCTTCATAAAACCCATACCCCCACACCCTTAATTTTTATCACAAACCGCCCCATCCCATCTCCCCCCCCCCAATCCCCCCCCCCAACCAATTTTCCCTACCCTAATAACCAAAAATTTTGCAAAATTTAAAATACCTTTTCCCTGAAAAAAACCCCCAAAGCTCCTAAGACCTCTCCCCCCCTACGAAAAAGCCTCCCCACCCCGAAAATAACACAGTTGATAAATCCAAAAAACCTACTTTTTGCCCCCCTACTTCCCCCCCCCACCCCCCCCAAATTTCCTCGCCCACAGCCTCAAAGAAAAGGAAATTTTTGACGCATGAAAAAACCCAACTGTGACAGGGGGAAACCCGGGCCTTTAAATTTCCCGGGTTCCTCATCACCCCCCCCCCCCGGGCTTACCTTTAAACTTGCCCCCCTCATTACACCCCCCTCATACGCGGGGCGAAACCCCCCCTTCACAAACCCCCCCCCCCCCAAAAAACCCAATTTCTCCAAACACCCCCAAAAAAAACCCCCCTTTTCACACATTCATATCCCCTGAGCCCCAATCCAACCCGGGGGGCCCGGCCCCCTTTCCCTGACAGTTCTCAAAAAAAAACCCTTATCGCACAGGGCCATTTTTCATAGCCCTTTCCCCGGAAAATCCCAAAACTTTTCCCCTCATGTACTCTTTTTCCCAAATTACCTTTTTTAAACCTTTTTCCCCAATACCTTCCCCAAAAATTTTGAAATTTCCGTACAAAATTAACACAACGGACGAAAATTATCCCAAACCCTTCCCCTTTCCCCCTCCCTTTTTTGGCACCAAGACAACAAACCCCCAGTTCTCTGTGTTTGCGCCATTCTCCCCCAAATTTTAAAACATATTTTCAGAACCTCCACTAGGCCCCCCTCCCTCAAAACCTCCCAAAAATTCGCTTTTTTAAAAATATTAGGTAACCCATCTTTTCCCGGTCCCTTTCCCCCTGCCCTCAACCCTTCACCACTTCCCCCCCACCTCCCCCCCCGGTTTTGCCTCCCTCCAACCCCCTTTTTCCCTCTTCCCCATCCCCTTTGCGGTCCCAAAATCCCACTAAATTTTTCTATCCCACCTACCCCCCCCCTTTTCTCTTCCTTTTCTCCGAAAAAACCCAATCATCAGCAAAACCTATTTAATAGAATCTGTGTCAGTGGGGACCCGTCCCCCCCAAAAACCCCTCCCCCCACCCTCCACAAAAATTTTTCCCGCCACGGTAGGGCCCCTCAACGTCGTCCTTGAATTTTCTGGAACATCCCCCGGTTGGGTTTAAATCACCCTTTAGTACGTCCCCCAATCCTCCCCTGACCCTGATTTCATCAAAAACGTTTAAATTATTCATCTTATTTTAAAACGACTCCTAATTTCCCCCCAAAACCCTTTTTTCCCCCTCCCCCCCAAATCCCCCCCGCATAACAATAAATTCAACTGACCCTCTAAATAATTCTGCAACCAAACCCCAACGTGCCCTTTCCCTGCCCCTTTTTTCCTAAAAAATTCTACAATTTTCACCTTTGCCTGCAACTCCCACCAATCTAACAAACCCCACCCCCTTTCATCCCAAACCTCCCAAAAGCCCTTCCACCCATGACTGAAAAAAAACCGCCCTTTGATCCTCCTCCTGTAAAAGCCTCACATTTAATTTCCAATAGCCCTTATATATTCCGTAATTCCATCCACCCTAAGGGTCAAACCAACACTTTCTCTGTGGTCTGAAAAACCCACGTCCCACCTTTTTCTAACCTCCCCCACTCCTATCCCCCGCCTCACATAAAACCCCATCCAACCTTCCTATAAATCCCCTGTACATAGGTTTTCTCCCAACCCGAACCCCCCCCGCCAACCACATTACCCCCCGACACACCCAATGCATCCCTTTTAAAACACCCAACACACACCCCGCCCCCCCAGGGAACTACGTCTACATGCCTTTAAACCACAATTCCAATCAAACCCCCAAAAAAAACGCATGGCAGGTAAAAACCCCCGAATTTATATAACAAAAAGCAAAGAAAAAAAATCTGATTTTTTTCCTTCGTTAAACCCAAACGCAGGGATATAAAAAAACCCCCAAAACAAACCCTACTCTCCCCCCCCCACCCACCACCCGAACAAAACCCCCCCCCCACCCCCCCCCCCCCCACCCCATGGGCTTGGGAAGGGACTGGTCTCTTTACTAAAAACCCGCCCCCCCCTCCGCCCTTTAAAAGCGTTTTCCAAGCCCCAAAAAACAACCCATATCCTCTCAAAAACTCAAATAACTACCTGGGTTTTAAAATTATGCTCCTGTAAAGGAAAAACCCAACCCTCAACTTTGTACCTTTTAAGGAAACCCCTCCCCAAACCCCACCCCTTTTCCCCCGTTTTTAAGCCATTTGCATTTATCGTTAAAAAACACCGAATGGTCCCAAAAAAAAGGGGGCTTTTCCCCTATGCCGCTGTGGCTTGCTTTACCAAATTTCCCCCTTCAAAACTGCTTTCACTTTCCTTATTTCTCTTTTTAAAAAGAACCCCTTCCCTACCCCCCCCCCTTTTCCCCTCCCCCGAATTTTTTTCCCTTTTACTCCCCCCCCCCCTGTAGGTGAATTTCGGACCACCTCCGCCCCAAAACCCTTTTTACCCGGGCTTTTTCCCAGGGTTTAAAAAATTTCCCTCTAATTTAGTCAGCCCCGCGCTCTTTTCCCAGAGTGCCTCCCAAAGCCATCTTCCTCAGGTACATTCTCCCGTTTTACCTCTCCCACTCAAGTGTAAACCTTTCCAGTGTTCCCTACTACCTTTCCCACTTTCTCCTCAGGCCCCTTTCAATTGCTGCTTTTTTATTGAAACCGTTCATCTTGTTCCCCCTTTTACCAAGGCCTCCTCCAAGGGAATTTCCCGGAGCACTGAAATCCAAGGACAAACCCCCTGGGGCGTCTCCACCACTTTCCCCCCACCACCTCGATGTTGGAGAAGGAACTTTTCCCCCTCCACCGGGGGTGTGACACACGTCCCCCCTCGTTCACCCTCCTTTCCCACCTCCTCACTCCTTTGGTAAATCCCATTCTTCGGGCCCCCGCCCCCCACACTCGCCCGCTGGATGTCCCCCCACCGGGACTGACACCCCGGGTCAACTCCAGTTTCACCCTTTGGGGCCGCTATATGGTCCCAAAAAAGCCACAAAGACGAAAACGTTCTCCCTTTTCCCCCCATACGACCCCATTACCTGGTTTTTTTGTGCCCCCCGGGGAAAATTACATACGAAGGTATAGGCGTCTTTAAAAATCATCTTGATATTGGTTAAAGGACCCCCCGGGGGGCCCCCCATAAAGGTCCATCCCCCCAAACCCCCCTCCCGGCTTCATGAATGAAACCATACTTGGGGAAAAACTTCCTGTATACCCAAAATGCGTTCCCCCGAAGGGGACCCTTCCCCCAAATCTACCCCAGTGGGAGAATGTAGATCGTTTAAAGAAAACACACATCCCCTCGTCGAGTTGAGGGCCCCATTCGCCGTTCCTGATACTCCTTTCCCCAAACTGCTGTTAAATAAACTATTCCCTCAGGAACTTTACAAATTTCTCGTTTCATCCCATTAAGGGCCACACCATACATTTTTCCCCATTAGGGAAAACCATAAAAAATCCCTAATAATTGCAGGTAAACGAAAGTTCAAGTAGCAGGGCTCAGAGAAACCCCCCTCAACAGCTTTTAAAGCAAACTGATTTATCCTCCGCCGGTTTTACTTCCCCCATGTCTGAAAAAGTGAAAACTGCGCAAAACCAGTTGTAGGGGGGAAACTTAAATGCACAGTGCTCCCACGGCCCAACAGCGTCGGGAAAAATGGGGGTGGAAGGTGAAATTTCTTTATTACTCTATAATTTGTTTAAAGATTGGGGCGAATTAAAAAAAGTAAGTTTAAACCCTGCTTACAGGATTCATTACCTTTGTGACTTGTGAGTTCATTACCTTTGTACCTAGTTCAGCTATCAAAACTTTGGGGGCCCAGTCCCTGGACCCATACGTATCTTTGTAACTTGTCATGATTGTGACCCGACCTACCTGGAGCTCATTACCTTTGAAAATTGTGAGTTCATTACTTTTGAAATTGTGAGGTCATTACCTCTGTAACTTTCTCAGCTATCAAAACTTTGGAGTCCAGTCCCTGGACCAATTATGTACCTCTGTAATCTTTAGACTACCGCCCACAGGATGGGTATGGGGTGCATAATATATGTGAGGGAAAAGTAAGTGTAAGTGGGGTTAAGGTTGTTCGGGCAACCAGGAACCATTAGAGAGTTACGTCGCGCGCACCCCCCCCCCCCTCTGGCGGGCTGGGGCAAAACTAGTTCCTGGTGTCCGATTTGTTAAAGTTTCTACTCCTGGTAATATTGACCTTACCTGGTGTGGGTTGAAGTTTGGAGAGTCACTTCACCTCCACTCTTCTCCTAATCAGGTAGGGTGATCTACCAGGAGTATTACTGTTTGTTCTTTTCTAGTGTTTGCTGGTTACCAGTAATGATTTTGGCATTTATTCTTTTTCTTTCTTAAATGTTATATTATCATGACTATGGGTAACCAGTTTATTTTTTTTCTTATTACCAGCTCTGTTCCTGGCGTGGTCTTCCAGGATAGACGCCAGATAAAGGAGCAAGACGTGTGTTAATAATACTTATTAACATTATTCTACTACTACCGGCCCTTACCTATTCTACTTGTGCTCCATCCAAATGGTAGGAGATTCCAGAACATCGGATTGTTACCATCTGCCCAGGATAACCTACATAAATAACATCAGAGGAACTATCCAGGGCCATACCTACTCCTGCCCAACTCAAAGAACTGAAGGCCATTTTTTTTTATTATATTTAAATTTTAAGTAAAATTCTCAAAAATCATTATTCTCATTTTTCCTAAGTTATTTCTTTATTTATTTATTTTTCCATTCATTTCTTTTGTTCAGTTGGAAGGCGTTCCACTGACAATATACATTATTAAACTAAACTAACTAACAACAGGTTTTTAAACATTTTGACCACTGTTAGACCTGCTCTGAAAACTTATTTAAACACTCTGAACACTGTTATTTAAACAATCTGATCAATGTTTTTAAACACTTTTGAGCACTTTTTATTAAACACTGTTAAAGTTCCACAACTCTATGGCGGAAACCTGAGGTACTTAATTATTGGTTAATCTAGGGAACAGTGACTTCCCTGGTGTTCACGAGGCACATGGATTATAGTTGTGGAAATGGTTTTCAAAGCATACAGAAAACCTGTTTTACTACATTAAATGGAAAATAAACTAATCAACGTTCCATGTTGAAATTTTTGTGTCGTTCAATATGGAACTTTTGTGTCTGAAATACCCAGCAGACTTTCCGTGGTGGAATTCATCGAGGAAACTACTTCACACAAACACGTTTCGTCGAGAAACTTTTATGGGGTAAACTCACACCCAAATGTTCGAGGGTGTGAGTTTTGCTTCATAAACGTGAGATTATTTAGTCGGTGATGGTTCTCATAAAAATAGTCCATAATTAATAAACAGATTTAGGGAAGAATATTTGTCAAAAATTATACAATTTTATACTTACAAATGTAAATATATTTAGAAATATGCATGCATGTAAATATATAACCAGAGACAGGTACACAATTAGAACAGTTTCTTGGTAGAAAGAATACAGATACTGTTAGTCTGAGGATAAAACACCTACCTGCAGTTCGTCGCACTGCTGCTGCTTGTTCCTCTTCACATTATTTAATCTCGTTATTTGCGCTTAACTAAGATTTAATTAGGAAAAATCTAGGTTAAACGTTACATAACGAATATAAAATTCCAGGTATTGTTTGCGATCGTTTAGAAACGGACATGTAAACACGCTAGAAAACAGTATGACTATCATGAAGAATGTTAATTTAAGGAGAAACGCTGACAAAGTCTACGGGTATCACCCGCCGCGTTTCACTACTCCATTCCCATCCTGTGCGTGGTAGTCAAAAGAGGTACATAAAGGGTCCAGGGACTGGGGCCCCAAAGTCCTGACAGGTGAACAAGGTACAAAGGTAATGAATTCACAAGTTACAAAAATAATGAATCATGTAAGTAAATTTACTTACGTTTATACGTGGTTACCGTCATGAACAAATTATAAATTAATGAGCAATTCACACATCCACACCCGGTCACATCTGTAATGAGTTTTCAGTGCAAATATTAATTGTTGGGTCTCACACACACACACACGCACACACACACACACAAAAATAGGAGAGTCCACACACACACACACACGAGCGTACATACACACACGAGCACACACACTCATGCATGTACGAGTACACAAATACACACGCAAACAAGCACACACACACACACACACGCACACACACACACGTGGTAATCCTTATTTACAGAGTGCATATCAGAGTATTTTTCCAGAATGGTCTGTAATATACCACTGTCAATAAAATATTTTGACATATCTTGAACATTTCTGAGCGAGTTGTCTCTGAATTCATTAATTTAATCACACTCCAGTACATAATGACGCAGGGTGAGATATTTCGTTTGGTCTACATCTGGTGGTGATGATTTAACCTGCCAAAGATACTTGTAACCCAGCCGGGGCCGAGCGGTAGTGACATCCAAGAGTCTGCTTATTTTGTTGGATGCACCATAGACATGTGGCTCCTCCTGCGTGATAGAATGATGATAGATGGACAGACTTGTGTCAATCTCCCAGAGTCTTAAGTCAATAAAATTCAGTTTAAGTTCTTTTCGTATTGTTCTCAAACTGCTAGCTGACAAACCAAGATTGTAATCTACCCGCTCTTTGAAAGCATACAGCTTTTCCAGTTTACATTCTGTCATACATCTAAGCCAAATGGAGATGGAATCACAGCATGTGTACTTGAATCCATTGTTCCAATCCTACCATGCTTGTTGGTTTTGGAACAAGAACCCAATTTATACTTAATGAGTTAAAGGCATTTATTGGACAGAGAATATTTAAAAAATTAAAGTGTAAAGCTTGAACATGGAGCATTCGTGAAAGGAGGACAATAGTTTTTTTTAAAGGTGGGGCCCCGTTTTGAGGGGGCCCCAAATTTCTTCATGAGAGCCACCCTCTGTACGACAACCCACTACCAGTGCACATGGATTGGTGAACAGAACCATCAACGAATATAATTTTTTTAAGGTGTGCGTAGACTAAGTTATAAATACGCTTAAGGCTCATTTTTGGGCTTAAAGGGCGAAGCTTTGGTTGTGACAAAAGAAGTATTTTGGGGAAATGGGGAAAGGTTTTAAAAAGGGGGTAATATCCCATGGAGCGGAGAGGTCCCGCGTTCCCTTTCCCTAACACAGATCTGTACGGTCTGTAGTGGTTCCAATTTTTCGTTCTCTGGGGGTTGTTCACGGTGCTAGAAAGTTTTTGGGGGGTTCTGTCCATGGATTTGAAAAGGGCCTCCTGAACATTTTTGCACCTTAGGGTTTTTTCTTTAAGTAACCGATTTTTGAAACTGGAAAACGCTCTTTCCCCATATTTAAAAAATTTTGGGATTTGGAGCGTCCCGAATGATCCTCATTGCTTCTTTCCGCGTTTTTCCCAGCCCTCCATCAAGCTTCCCGTCAGACACAAGAGCAAATAGGGGCGCAGCTTAAACAACAATCATCTAATATAACAAGATAAGCTATTTCATCCTTGTCCATTTTTTAATTTTTCCTCCCCTCTTCAACCTGTTTCTTCTTTTCTTCTTCTCTCGTGGGATAACGTTTAGTAATTACCGAAAATTTATCGAGGTTCCCCCTCAAGTTAAATACAATAGGAAACCCGGGTGTCACACTAAAAGCTAAAAAGACAGTGAAAGTACCCACCCGTGTGGGGCGATAGCCCCCCGGGGTTTTGCGCTTCACTACCTTACCAGGTCCAACTACATCTCACCAGGTTTAACTCTACTATCACCAGGTCCACATTTCCTTCACCCGGTCCACACTACGCTCTCACAGGCCCCTCACATTTACCAATCCCACTACTTTTCAACAGATTACACTACACTCTCACCGGTCCCCCATAACTTCACCCGGTTTTAACCAACTCTCACCCGGTACACACTACACTCTCACCCGGCCACATAAAAATCACAAGGTCAAATCTACACCTCACCAGGGCCAAAAAACACTTCCCCCCGGTCCAGAACCCTCACCCGGTCCACTACATCACAGGTCCACATT
>NW_026510266.1:0-13895 GCF_026875155.1 Cherax quadricarinatus | reverse complement strand
ATGGCGCCGACAAAGGCGCCGATATTGTCATAGTTTTTACGTAAATAAAAAATCAGTTGAAGCTGTTATTTTCAGCAGTTACTCTTTCTTCCCATTAAGAGTAAGAGCAAAGAGGGTGGCTCTTTATTCCTGGATTTGGAAGCACTCTTCCCCTTCCTTCCTGCCTGCCTTCTCTCCTTCCTTCCTTCCTTTCTTCCTTTCTTTCTTTCTTTCTTTCTTTCTTTCTTTCTTTCTTTCTTTCTTTCTTCCTTTCTTTCTTTCTTTCTTTTTTTCTTCTTTCTTCCCTTTTCCTTCCTTTCTTCTTTCTTTTCTTCCTTCCTTCCTTCCTTCCTCTTCCTTTCTCCTTTCTTCCTTCCTTCCTTCCTTTCTTCCTTTCTTTCTTCCTTCCTTCCTTCCTTCCTTCCTTCCTTCCTTCCTTCCTTCCTTCCTTCCTTCCTTCCTTCCTTCCCTTCGGTTTTAACCTGTTTAAGTTCCATTCCTCGGCATGAAAGTTAATGAAAGTGTTTTAGTTCATTGTGAGAGCTTTCTGTGTGTGTGTGTGCGTGCGTTTGTGTGTGTTGCGTGCGTTTGTGTGTGTGTGCGTGCGTTTGTGTGTGCGTGCGTGCGTGTTAGTTACCATTCTGTTCTAGGCACATGTCGATTAGACACTAGGCCTGTTGTATGTGTGTGTGTGTGTGTATGTGTGTGGTGTGTGTGTGTGTGTGTGTGTGTGTGTGTGTGTGTGTGTGTGTATGTGTGTGGGTGTGTGTGTGTGTGTATGTGTGTGTGGTGATAGCAGTGAGATTTCTGTGTGTGTATGTGTTTGTGTGTGTATGTGTTTGTGTGTGTATGTGTGTGTGTGTATGTGTTTGTGTGTGTATGTGTTTGTGTGTGTATGTGTTTGTGTGTGTATGTGTTTGTGTGTGTGGTCATTATAATAAGAGCTTTGTGTGTGTCTGGTGATAGTGAGAACTTTAGGTGGCCTGTGACCTGGTGGCTAAAGCTCTCGCTTCACACTGCGAGGGTCCGAGTTCGATTCCCGGCAAGGGTAGAAATATTGGACGTGTTTCCTTACACCTGTTGTCTATGTTCCCCATCAATAAAATAGGTACCTGGCTGTTAGTCGACTGGTGTGGGTCGCATCCTAAGGACAAAATTTACCTAATTTGCCCGAAATGTTCAGCATAACAAGCGGCTTTCTATATAGTAGTATGTCACTGATGTCAGCTAGGACTGTATACCTTGTACATGTACTGGTAGAAATAAAGATATTATTATTATTATTATTATTATTATTATTATTATTATTATTATTATTATTGTGTGTGTGTCTCTTGATTATAGTGAGAGCCTTGTGTGTGACAGTGGTAATTATAGTGAGAGTGTGTGTGTGTGTGTACGGTGATGAGGCTGGAGGTAGTGAAGATGTGGTGTATGAGAGCAGTGTGTGGTGTTTGAGGGCAGTGTGTGGTGTATGAGGGCAGTGTGTGGTGTATGAGGGCAGTGTGTGGTGTATGAGGGCAGTGTGTGGTGTATGAGGGCAGTGTGTGGTGTATGAGGGCAGTGTGTGGTGTATGAGGGCAGTGTGTGGTGTATGAGGGCAGTGTGTGGTGTATGAGGGCAGTGTGTGGTGTATGAGGGCAGTGTGTGGTGTATGAGGGCAGTGTGTGGTGTATGAGGGCAGTGTTTGGTGTATGAGGCAGTGTGGGGTTTGTATGAGGGCAGTGTGTGGTTATGAGGGCAGTGTGTGGTGTATGAGGGCAGTGTTTTGGGTATGAGGGCAGTGTGTGGTGTATGAGGGCAGTGTGTGGTGCATGAGGGCAGTGTGTGGTGTATGAGGTGTAGTGTGTGGTGTATGAGAGCAGTGTGTGGTGTATGAGGGCAGTGTGTGGTGATGAGGCAGTGTGTGGAGTATGAGGGCAGTGTTTGGGGTTATGAGGGCAGTGTGTGGGTTATGAGGTTATGTGGGGGTGTATGAGGGCAGTGTGTGGTGTATGAGGGCAGTGTGTGGTGTATGAGGGCAGGTTGTGTGGTGTATGAGGGCAGTTGTGTTGTGTATGAGGCAGTGTGTGGTGTATGAGGGAAAGGGTGTGGTGTATGAGGGCAGTGTGTGGTGTATGAGGGCAGTATGTGGTGAACAGGGCAGTGTGTGTGGTGATGAGAGCAGTGTGTGGTGAAAGTGGGCAGTGTGTGGTGTATGTGGGCAGTGTGTGGTGTATGGGGGCAGTGTGTGGTGTAGGGAGGCAGTGTGTGTGTATGGGGGCAGAAATGTGTGGTGTTATGAGAGCAGTGTGTGGTGTATGGGGGCCCGTGTGGGGGGTATGATGGCAGTGTGTGGTGTATGAGCAGTGTGTGGTGTATGAGGGCAGTGTGTGGTGTATGAGGTAACTGTATGGTGTATGAGGCAGTGTGTGGTGTATGAGAGCAGCGTGTGGTGTATAAGAGCATTTGTGTGGTGTATGTGGGCAGTGTGTGGTGTATGTGGACAGTGTGTGGGGGTAGAGGGCAGTGTGTGGTGTATGGGGGCAGTGTGGTGTATGAGGGCAGTGTATGGTGCATGAGAGCAGTGTGGGGTGTGTATGAGGGCAGTGTTGGGTTGTATGAGGGGAGTGTGTGGTGTATGAGGGCAGTGTATGGTCCCATGAGAGCAGTGTGGGGTGTATGAGGGCAGTGTATGGTGCATGAGAGCAGTGTGGGGTGTATGAGGGCAGTGGTGGTGTATGAGAGCAGTGTGTGGTGTATGAGGGCAGGTGTGGTGTATGAGGGCAGTGGTGTGGTGTATGAAGGCAGTGTGTGGGGTGTATGAGGGCAGTGTGTGGTGTATGAGGGCAGTGTGGGGTGTATGAGAGCAGTGTGTGGTGTAGAGGCAGTGTTGTGGTGTATGAGGGCAGTGTGTGTGGTTTGTATGAGGGCAGTGTGTGGGTATGAGGGCATGGTGTGGTGTATGAGGGCAGTGTGTGGTGTATGAGGGCATTGTGTGGTGTATGAGGGCATTTTGTGGTGTATGAGGGCATGTATGGTGCATGAGAGCATGTGTGGTGAATGAGAGCATGTGTGGTGTATGAGGGCAGTGTGTGGTGTATGAGGGCAGTGTGTGGTGTATGAGGGCAGTGTATGGTGCATGAGACAGTGTGGTGGTGTATGAGGGCAGTGTATGGTGCATGAGAGCAGTGTGTGGTTTTATAAACGGCAGTGTGTGGTGAAAGAGAGCAGTGTGTGGTGTATGAGGGCAGTGTGTGGTGTATGAGGGCATGTGTGGTGTATGGGGGCATGTGTTGTATGAGGGCAGTGTGTGGTGTATGAGGGCAGTGTGTGGGTATGAGAGCATTTGTGTGGTGTATGAGGGCAGTGTGTGGGGTGTATAGGGCAGTGTGTGTGGTGTATGAGGGCAGTGTGTGGTGTATGAGGGCAGTGGTGGTGTATGAGGGTAGTGTGTGGTGTATGAGGGCAGTGTGGGTGTAATGAGGGGAGTGTGTGGGGGTTATGAGGGCAGTGTGTGTGTATGAGAGCAGTGTGTGGTGAATGAGGCAGTGTGTGGTGTATGAGGGCAGTGTGTGGGTATGAGGGCATTGAGGGGTGTATAGTACAGTGGTGGTGTAATGAGGGCAGTGTGTGGTGTATGAGGGCAGTGTGTGGGGGTATGAGGAAAACTGTTTGGTGTATGAGGCAGTGTAGTGTATGAGGGCAGTGTGTGGTGTATGAGACAGCGTGTTGTGTATGAGGGCAGTGTGTGGTGTATGGGGCAGTGTGTGGTGTATCAGGGCAGCGTGTGTGTATGAGGCAGTGTGTGGTGTATGAGGGCATGGGGTGTGTATGAGAGCATGTGTGGTGTATGAGGGCAGTGTGGGGTGTATGAGGGCAGTATGTGGTGTATGAGGGCAGTGTAGGGTGTATGAGGGCAGTGTGTGGTGTATGAGGCAGTGTGTGGTGTAGAGGGCAGTGTGTGGAGTATGAGGGCAGGTGTTGTGTATGAGGGCAGTGTGTGGTGTATGAGGGCAGTGTGTGGTGTATGAGGGCAGTGTGTTTTGCATGTGGGCAGTGTGGGGTTGTATGGGGCAGTGTTATGGTGTATGAGGGCAGTGTATGGTGTATGAGGGCAGTGTGTGGTGTATGTGGCAGTGTGTGGGTATGGGGCAGTGTGTGTGTGTGTGTATGAGAGCAGTGGTGGGGTTTGAAAGTGGGCAGTGTTTGGTGTATGTGTCCATTGTGCGGTGTATGTGGGCAGTGTGTGGTGTATGAGGGCAGTGTGTGGTTTTATGAGGGCAGTATGTGTGGTGTAGAGAGCAGTGTGGGTGTATTTTGGGCAGTGTGTGGTGAAATGAGGGCAGTGTGTGGTGCATGTGGGCAGTGGGTGGTGTATGAGGGCAGTGTATGGTGTATGAGGGCAGTGAAATGGTGTATGAGGGCATGTAAGGTGTATGGGGGCCAGTGTATGGTGTATGAGGGCAGTGTGTGGTGTATGTGGGCAGCGGTGGGGTGTATGAGGGCAGTGTGTGTGTGTGGTGTATGAGAGCAGTGTGTGGTGTATGTGGGCAGTGTGTTGTAATGTATCCATGTGGTGTATTGGGCAGTGGTGGTGTATGAGGGCAGTGTGTGGGTTGTATGAGGGCAGATTGTGGGTATGAGAGCGTTGTGATGGGTATGTGGGCAGTGTGTGTGTGTAATGAGGGCAGTGTAAATTGGTGTATGTGGGCATGTGTGGTGCATGAGGAGTGTGGGGGTGAATAGAGCAGTGTGCCGGTGTATAAGGCAGTTTTTTGTGTATGAAGGCAGTGTTGGGGTGAAATGAGGCAGTGTGTGGTGTATGGGGGCAGTGTGTGGTGTATGAGGGCAGTTTGTGATGTATGAGAGCATTTGGTGGTGTATGTGGGCAGTGTGTGGTGTATGGGGGAAGTGTGTGGTGTATGAGAGCAGTGTGTGGTGTATGGGGGCAGTGTGTGGTGTAATGAGAGCAGTGTGGGGTGTATGAGGGCAGTGGTGGTGTATGGAGCAGTGTGTGGTGTATGTGGGCATGTGTGGTGTATGTGGGCAGTGTGTGGTGTATGTGGGCAGTGTGGGGTGTATTGGGCAGTGTGGTGGTGTATGTGGCAGTGTGTGGTGTATGTGGGCAGTGTGTGGTGTATGTGGGCAGTGTGTGGTGTAAGTGGGCAGTGTTGGTGTATTGGGCAGTGTGTGGTGGTGAATGTTATGCAAAGAATTAGTAGTTTTTAGATTGGAAGGAGGTGCTGAACAGAGGTTGTTGAGGGGGGTTTGGGACATTTTTTTGAGAATGGAACAAAGATAGGATGACTTGAAGGGTATATAAATTATAGTGGAGGAAAGGTGGGTAGGGGGCGCTGTACAAAAAGGATGGAGGTAGGAGGTAAAGGGGGTTTTGTGTGCGAGGGCTTGGACATCCAGCAAGCATGTGTGAGCTTGTTAGATAGGAGTTAGTGAAGGTAGGTGGATTTTATAACTTGACGTGCTGTTGGAGTGTGAGCAAAGTAACCTGAAGGGATTCAGAGGAAACCGGTTAGCCGGACTTGAGTCCTTGAGGTGGAAGTACAGTGCCTACATTCGGGACGAGGAGTGGAAATTTTGCTGTTTGGAGGGGCATCTGAGCTGTGATGTGGCCACGTCCTGACAATCGGTGATGACGTGAGTGAGGGTTGAAATGTTTCTTTTTATTTCGGGTCACCTTGCCTGGGTGGGAGACGGCCGCATGCTGTTTAAAAAAAATCACCAAAGAGTCTTTCCCTGAGCTTGAAATATAGCCTTGATGCTAGTGAGAGGCTCTTGATCCAAGGTATTGAAGCTACCCTCCTCTTCCTTGAAGGGAAACCCCAGATGCCTCCCATTTCCCCCCGGGGGTTGTAAGACCTAAATGGGTTTTAGTGATTGTGTTTAATACAATAATAATAATATGATGCATGGGGACTGTGAAGGAGAAAGAAAGGAAGAAGAAGAGAAAGGAGTTTAAAAAGAAGAAGAAGGAGGAGGAGAGGAGGCCATTTCAGCTGAGGGTTTCAGGTGGGCTAAGTTCGAGCACTTTTTCTTCCTGCAGCGGCCCGCAATATATCCAGGGAGGGGGGAGGAGAGGGGCAGGGGAGGGGGGAGGATAGGGGGGCAGGGAGGGGAGGGAAATTTTGGGAGGGGTCGATGGAGGGCGTGGATGAGAGCAAGAGGAATAAGGGAGGGCGTGGGTGAGAGGGCAGAGGCGTGGGTGAAGATGACAGAGGCATGGGTGAGATGACAGAGGCGTGGGTGAAGATGACAGAGGCGTGGGTGAGATGACAGAGGCATGGGTGAGATGACAGAGGCATGGCGAGATAACAGAGGCGTGGTGAAGATGACAGAGGCCCTGGGGAGATGACAGAGGCATGGCGAGATAACAGAGGCGTGGGTGAAGATGACAAGGGGTGGGTGAATAACAGAGGCGTTTGGGTTTAAGATGACAGAGGCGTGGGTGAGATAACAGAGGCGTGGTGAAGATGACAGGTTTACATGCAGTCTTTTTGACCCTCGTGTAGTAACTGGTGGTGTACAGTGTGACATACAGTCATACTGACCCTCGTGAAATGACTGGTGGTGTACAGGGGACATACAGTCTTACTGACCCTCGTGTAGTAACTGGTGGTGTACAGGTGACCCTGCAGTCTTACTGACCCTCGTGTAGTGACTGGTGGTGTAACAGGTGACATACAGTCTTACTGACCCTCGTGTAGTAAAATGGTGGTTAAAAGGTGACATACAGTCTTACTGACCCTCGTGTAGTGACTGGTGGTTTTACAGGTGACATGCAGTCTTACTGACCCTCGTGGGAGTGACTGGTGTGTACAGGTGACATACAGTCTTACTGACCCTCGTGTAGTAACTGGGTGTACAGGTGACATGCAGTCTTAAATGACCCTCGTGTAGTGACTGGTGTGTACAAGGTGACATACATCTTACTGACCCTCGTGTAGTAACTGGTGGTGTACAGGTGACATAACAGTCTTACTGACCCTCGTGTAGTGACTGGTGGTGTACAGGTGACATTTCGTCTTACGACCCTCGTGTAGTGACTGGTGGTGTACAGGTGACATACATCTTACTGACCCTCCTGTAGTAACTGGTGGTGTCAGGTGACATGCAGTCCTTTTTCTGACCCTCGTGTAGTAAAATGGTTGGGGTACAGGTGACAAACAGTCTTTTCTGACCCTCGTGTAGTGACTGGTGGTGTTCAGGTGACATAAAAGTCTTACGACCCTCGTTTAGTGACTGGTGGTGTACAGGTGACATACAGTCTTACTGACCCTCGTGTAGTGACTGGTGGTGTACAGGTGACATACGTCTTAAATACCCTCGTGTGCTTTGTAGATAGGCTAACATAAGAAATTAAAAAAGGAGGAACACTGCAGCAGGCCTTTTGGCCCATACTAGCAGGGCCTTCACTATCCATCCCACAAACAAAACATTAGCCCAACCCAATTTTTCAATGCTACCCAAGAAATAAGTTCTGACAACTCCATACACTCATTTGCAAGTCCCACTCAAAAACCAACCCCTCTCACTCATATATTTATCCAACCTAATTTGAAACTACCCCCAAATTTTAGCCTCAATAACCCAACTAGGGAGACTGTTCCCCTCATCAACTACCCTATTTCCAAACCAATACTTTTCCCAAATTCTTTTTAAATCTAAACTTGTCTAATTTAAATCCATTACTGCGGTTCTATCTTGGAGAGATATCTTCAAGACATTATTAATATCCCTTTTATTAATACCCATCTTCCACTTAACACTTCGATCAGGTCTCCCCTCATTCTTCATCTAACAAGTGAATGTAATTTAAGGGTCTTCAATCTTTCTTCGTAAGGAAGATTTCTAATGCTATGTATATAATTCAATCTGGGGAAATAGCAAATGCACTCCAGGAGGATTTGGACAAATTAATGCCTTGGTCTGAGAAATGGCAGATGAAGTTCAATGTGGATAAGTGTAAGAATACTGGTCCACATAGGAGAGCATAGTTTTTGTAGACAAGTTCTAGCAAACAGTTTTTTAAAAAAGTTCCTGATCAGCCCGGTTGTTATGGGCACCTCTATGCCTATGCTAGCACCAACAGCCTAACTGATCCGGTTATTCAGTCCAGGAGGGCTGGTCTAGGACCGGGCCCGCGGGCGAGTTCATTTCTGGAATGTACCATAGATTTGCCTACAGGTCAGCCATTTCCCAGGTAAACCACTTGTAGCTTTTGATTGGACATGTAGGCCAGCAACAACAGCCTGGTTGACCAGGCAATCAACGGAGAAAGGCCTTGTCCCTCCCCTAGGAAGACTCTGGAGAATAGTCACGGGTATATTCCCTTTATAGTCATATGTGATCCAGTTGGGGTCGTTATGGAGGGGTAGACCCCCCTCTCTCTCTCTCTCCTCTCTCTCTCCTCTTTTCCTCTCTCTCACCTCTCTCTCCTCTCTCTCTTCTCTCTCTCTCTCTCTTCTCTCTCTCTCTCTCTCCTTCCTCTCTCTCCTACTCAATCATACAACATAATGAAAAGAAAACGTAAAGTAAAGTTATCTCAACTTCTTCCATTCTCTTTATTGGTGATTATCCCAGCACAGTCTCACTTGAAGTTCCCTCTCGCCTCTCACTCCTAGCAGCGCAGGTAAGCAGCGCTTTCAAACCCTAATTCTAGCAGCATCTCGGTGTATCCCCCACTGAGCTGTGTCCTAGCAGTGAGCGTTGTCTCAGCAGTGAACTCCGAGTCTTAGCAACTCAGCAGGGCCCAAATCTTGTCCCAGCAAACCTAGCTACATCTCAGCACCTGTTTCCCAGGGGCCAGCATCTAAACTCATCTCCCTGCCCTGGAGGGATAAATTAATTAAACTAATCCCTTCTGAGTAAGGGAGGGGGGGGGATGCTCACAAGAGAGGGAAAAAATAGGGAAGGGGAAAGGAGGAGGAAGGGGAGATGAACGAGGAAAGATTAAAAATGAACATGGAAAGACAAGGAGATGAAAGGTACAAAAAGTTTAGGGAAAAGAGATGCTGGATATCAAAATGGAGGGATGGAGTACGGAGGGATGGAGTACGGAGGGATGGAGTACGGAGGGAGGGAGTACGGAGGGAGGGAGTACGGAGGGAGGGATACGGAGGGGGGGAGTACGGGGGGGGGGAGTACGGAGGGAGGAGTACGGAGGGAGGGATACGGAGGGAGTGAATATATTTTGATATTTGGAGATGGAGGTGTCGGTAGATGGGTCTCTCTGAGAGACGAGGTGAAACAACTGAACATACAGGGTGAAAAGGTGGGGCGGGGTGTTGAAGCATCTGTGAGGAAAGAATTTTGTCTTTGGAGGTGAAAAAAAGGGAGGGGTAATGTATCAGGAGTAGTGTTGTCAGCACTTTCTTTAACGGGTGTGAGGCATGGGCTTTAAACGTTGAAGGAAAGAGAAGGGAGCTGGGGGCATTGGAACTGTTGTGTTCCTTATGAGGATAAACTGAGGGCCATGAATCTGAACTCTCTAGAAAGGCGTAGAATTAAGGAGGATATGATTGAGGTGTATAAATGGAAAATCATACGTTTTAAACCATTCGGCACGAATAGGTGAGAAGTCACAAAAGCGCTTGGAATTTCAATATTCTTTCACAGTGGTTGTTTTGCATAGTCTGATATCACCTGTTTACTGTGATATATATATATATATTTTAATATTATATAATAAATATATATAAAATATATATATATATATATATATATATAATATAAAATATATATATATATATTATATTATAATATATATATATATATATATATATATAATAATATATATATATATATATATATATATATATTATATATATATATGTCGTGCCGAATAGGTAGAACTTTTCGATCTTGGCTTTTAAAAAGCAACGCTCATCTTGCCATATAGGACAACGAAAATTTGTGTATGCAATAATTTCGCCAAAATCATTCTGAACCTAACGAAAAAATATATTTCACTGTGTTTGTTTAGTATTAAATTATTGTAAAAAATCTAAAATATATATAGTTGGGTTAGGCTAAAATAAATTTTTCTTGTTATAATAAGGTTAGGTAAGTTTTCTAAGATTCTTTTGGTGAAAAATTAAAGTTTTTACATTAACTTTAAAATGAAAAAAAATATCTTTAAAAGTTAAAAAGAAAATTTTAGAAAGGGACTTAATTTTAAACGAGTTTTTTGAAAATTGACCAGTTTTACAAAATTCGGCAAGACATATATATCTTTATATATAAATATATATATATATAATATATAATATATAAAAATATAAAATATATATAAAATATATATATAATATATATATATATATATATATAATATATGATGAAATTGAGACACATGTGCAAAAATTGGGTATCTTTATTGTAGACTTTTTCGCCATCCAGTAGCTTTATCAATACAAATTTCCAGGACATAACTTGATATATATATATATATATATATATATATATAAAATATAAAAAAATATATATAAAATATAAATATATAAAAATATATATATATATATTTAACCCACACTGGCCGTTTTCCCACCAAGGCAGGGGTGGCCCGAAAAAGAAAAACTTTCACCATCATTCCACTCCATCACTGTCTTGCCAGAAGGGTGCTTACACTACAGTTTTTAAAACTGCAACATTAACACCCCTCCTTCAGAGTGCAGGCACTGTACTTCCCATCTCCAGGACTCAAGTCCGGCATGCCGGGTTTCCCTGAACCCCTTCATAAATGTTACTTTGCTCACACTCCAATAGCACGCAAGTATTAAAAACCATTTGTCTCCATTAACTCCTATCAAACACGCTCACGCATGCCTGCTAAAAATTCCAAGCCCCTCGCACACCAAAACCTCCTTTACCCCCTCCCTCCATCCTTTCCTAGGCGACCCTACCCCGCCTTTCCCCTTCCACTACAGACTGATACACTCTTGAAGTCATTCTGTTTCGCTCCATTCTCTCTACATGTCCGAACCACCTCAACAACCCTTCCTCAGCCCTCTGGACCAACAGTTTTGGTAAACCCCACCCCTCCTAACTTCCAAACTACGAATTCTCTGCATTATATTCACACCAAAACATTGCCCTCAGACATGACATCTCCACTGCCTCCAGCCTTCTCCTCGCTGCAAACATTCATCACCCATGCTTCACAACATATAAGAGTGTTGGTAAAACTGTACTCTCATACATTCCCCTCTTTGCCTCCAAGGACAAAGTTCTTTGTCCCACAGACTCCCAAGTGCACCACTCATCTTTTCCCCTCATCAATTCTATGATTCACCTCATCTTTCATAACCCATCCGCTGACACGTCCACTCCCAAATATCTGAATACATTCACCTCCTCCATACTCTCTCCCTCCAATATATATTTTAAAAAATATAAATATAAAATAAATATATATATATAATATAATATAATATATATATATATATAATATCCCTTTTTGTATGTATATTGCTTCTCATACTGTAAAAACACAGCAAGAAGAAGCGATAAAACTCCTTAGAATATACAAAGTGGTTTGTAGAGTGACATCCTTAATCGCTGCCACGACGACATATATCCTTATCATTGGTCCTAGTGAGGTATATCCGGTAGTGATAGCTGTGACGATTACCTCGTAGTTTATCACTAGAGATAATAGAGCAGTGTTCCTGCCGGCAAGATGCCTCTCACCGCTCTAGAGAGATATTTGAGCTGTGTTCATACCGTTACGATATCCGGGGTCTATCCTGGGAGACACTTTGCCAGTATTTACACCCAGATATCCGAGGTCTCTCCTGGGAGACACTTTGCCAGTATTCACACCCAGATATCCGAGGTCTTTCCACCATTATTCATCGTCAAACAGTGAAGTATTCTTCCGAGTATCCCAGGTCACTAAATTTGGGATACTCATGTTTAGCCAACCCAGTAGTGAACTTAGTGTATTCAACCACAAGGTTGAATACACTAATTTTTGGCAACACTACAGAGTGTGGGTGTTGATGGGCACTAGTGTGTGGATGAGATATTCACTAATTTCAAAGCAACTTCTGCCTGATCAGCCAGGCCGTATGGTAGTGCAGGCGTGCCTGCTAACAGCAGCAACAGCCTGCTTCATCAGGCAACATTAATAATGCGGACTGAAAGTTAACATAGCATCACATTCTTTTCTACAAATCTTGAATAATAGTGGTAGTAGTAGGAAGTTGTAGTAGTTGCGGTAATAGTAATGGTAGTTGCACTCGTAGTTGTAATAGTTGCAGCAGTAATTGTAGCAGTAATAGTAGTAGTTATAGTAACAGTAGTGGTAGTTGTAGCAGTACTAGAAGTTATAGTTGCACTAGTAGTTGTAGCAGTAGTAGTAGTTCTAGCAGTAGTATTAGTTGTTGTAGCAGTGGTAGTATTGTTTTTAGCAGTAGTAGTAGTTGTTGTAGCAGTGTAGTAGTTGTTTTAGCAGTAGAAGTAGTTGTTGTAACAGTGGTAGTAGTTTTGTTAGCAGTAGTAGTAGTTGTTTTTAGCAGTAGCAGTAGTTTTGTAGCAGTAGTAGTATTGTTTGTAGCAGTGGTAGTAGTTGTTGTAGCAGTAGTAGTAGTGTTGTTGTAAACAGTAGTAGTAGTTGTTGTAGCATAGTAGTAGTTGTTGTACAGTATAGTAGTTTTTGTTGTAGCAGTAGTAGTAGTTGTTGTAGCAGTGGTAGTAGTTGTTGTAGCAGTAGTAGTAGTTGTTGTAGCAGTAGTAGTAGTTGTTGTAGCAGTAGTAGTAGTTTTTGTAGCAGTGGTAGTTTGTTGTAGCAGTAGTAGTAGTTGTTGTAGCAGTAGTTTGTAGTTGTTGTTAGCAGTAGTAGTAGTTGTTGTAGCAGTAGTAGTAGTTGTTGTAGCAGTGGTAGTAGTAGTTGTGCAGTAGTAGTAGTTGTTGTAGCAGTAGTAGTATTTGTTGTAGCAGTAGTATTGTTGTTTGTAGCAGTAGTAGTTCTTGTTGTAGCAGTAGTAGTAGTTGTTGTAGCATGGTAGTAGTTTTTAGCAGTAGTAGTAGTTGTTGTAGCAGTAGTAGTAGTTTTTTGTAGCAGTAGTAGTTTGTTTCTTGTAGCAGTAGTAGTAGTTGTTGTAGCAGTGGTAGTAGTTTTTAGTAGTAGTTGTTGTAGCAGTAGTAGTTGTTGTTAAAAGCAGTAGTAAATAGTTGTTTTAGCAGTGGTAGTAGTTGTTGTAGCAGTAGTAGTAGTTGTTGTAGCAGTAGTATTAGTTGTTGTAGCAGTAGTAATAGTTGTTGTAGCATTAGTAGTAGTTGTTTGTAGCATTAGTAGTAGTTGTTGTAGCAGTAGTAATAGTTTTTTGTAGCAGTAAGTAGTAGTTTGTTGTAGCATTAGTAGTAGTTGTTGTAGCATTAGTTTGTAGTTGTTGTAGCAGTAGTAAATTGTAGCAGTAGTAGTAGTTGTTGTACAGTAGTAGTAGTTGTTGAGCTTGTAGTATTGTTGTAGCTTTGTAATTTTTTGTAGCAGTAGTATAGTTGTTTTTTGGGAAATAAAAGTAGTTTTGTAGCAGTGGGAGTAGTTTTTTGTAGCAGTAGTGATTTTTTTGTAGCATGTATATTGTTGTGCAGTGGAGAGTTGTTTGAGAGATAACAAAAAGGGGCAATAACGTACTGGAAAAAAAACACAAATAACCCGCCATAAAAGAGAGAAGTTTTACAAAGCGTTTGGTCCGACTTGGACCAGTCGACTTTGTCAATGGGGCCAAGTCGGAACCGAAACGTCTCGTAAGCTTCTCCTTTTTTGTCGGGTTTTTGTTTTTGTTGTGTATAGTTGTAGCAGTAGTTTTGATTTTTAGCAGTAGAACATTATTTGAGTTAGTTTTTTTAGCAGTAGAGTTGTTGTAGCATAGATAGTTTTGTAGCATATATAGTTTTTGTGTTAGCGTTTTTGTACG
>NW_026510265.1:0-11377 GCF_026875155.1 Cherax quadricarinatus | reverse complement strand
AAAAAATGCCTCAGGGGACAATCGGGGTTTTTTCCCCTGACAAAATCAAAACACTCTGGGAGAAATCGAGGTTTTTCCCTGAAAAAATCGACACTTTTGGGAGAAAAATCAGGGGTTTTTTCCCGGACAAAATCAACACTTAGGGAGACGATCAGAGGTTTTTCCCTGACAAAATCGACCACTTTAGGGAGACAATCAGAGGATTTCCCTGACAAAATCGAACACTCTAGGGAGACAATCAGAGGTTTTTCCCTGACAAAATCGACCACTTTAGGGAGACAATCAGAGGATTTCCCTGACAAAATCGACCACTCTAGGGAGACAATCAGTGGTTTTTCCATGACAAAATCGATCACTCTAGGGAGACAATCAGAGGTTTTCCCTGACAAAATCGACCACTCTAGGGAGACAATCAGTGGTTTTTCCCTGAAAAAATCGATCCCCTCTAGGGGGGACAATCAGAGGTTTTTTCCTGACAAAATCGAACACTCTAGGGAGACAATCAGAGGTTTTTCCTGACAAAATCGACCATTCTGGGGGAGACAATCAGAGGTTTTTCCCTGACAAAATCGATCACTCTAGGGAGACAATCAGAGGTTTTTTCCCTGACAAAATCGACCACTCTAGGGAGACAATCAGAGATTTTTCCCTGACAAAATCGACCACTCTAGGGAGACAATCAGAGGTTTTTCCCTGACAAAATCGACCACTCTAGGGAGACAATCACAGATTTTCCCTGACAAAATCGACCACTTGGGAGACATCAGAGGTTTTCCCTGACAAAATCGACCACTTTTAGGGAGGACAATCAGAGATTTTTCCCTGACACAAGAATCCATATATATATTCTCAAAAAAAAAAAAAAGAATCTTGGAATGGAAAGTATTATTTAATTTTTGAGATTTTTAAAATAATTTAGGTTAATGTGCAGGTGTAAGGTGACTTGTCTATAGTTTCACCCTGCCCAGGATGCCACCCACAACACTCAACTAACACCCAGGTACCTGTTTACTGCTAGGTGAACAGTGGCAGCAGGTGTAAGGTGATTAACACCAAGGTACCTACTTACTGCTAGGTGAACAGTGGTAGCAGGTGTAAGGTGATTAACACCCAGGTACCTACTTACTGCTAGGTGAACAGTGGTGCAGGTGTTTAAGAGGTGATTTTAAAACACAGGGACCTACTTAAGGTAGGTGAACAGTGACGGGAGGTGTAAGGTGATTAACACCCAGGTACCTACTTCTGCTAGGTGAACAGTGGTTGCAGGTTGTAAGGTGATTAACACCAAGGTCCTACTTACTGCTGAGTGAACAGTGACAGCAGGTGTAAGGTGATTAACACCAGGTCCCCCCTTTTACTGCAGGGGGGAAAGTGAAGCGGTGAAAGGTGATTAACACCCGGGTCCTACTTATGTTTGGTGAACGTGACAGCAGGTGTAAGGTGTTAAAAACCAGGTACCTATTTATGCTAGGTGAACAGTGACAGGGGGTTTGTAAGGTGTTTAAACCCCCCAGGACCTATTATGCTAGGGAACAGTTCAGAGGTGTAAGGTGATTAACACCCAGGACCTCTTATGTAGGTGAACGTGCCCGGGGTGTAAGGTGATTAACCCCCAGGTAACTATTACTGCTAGGGAACGGCCAGGGTAGGTGTTTTCCCCCCCCGGGTTTTAATACTTATGCTGGTGAAACTTGACAGAGGTGAAAGGTGATAACACCCGGGTTTCCTATTACTGTGGGCAGTGACAGGGCGGTTTAAGGTGTTAACACCAGGTACCAATTTACTGCTGGTGAACAGTGACGAGGTGTAAGGTGATTAACCCCCCAGGCCTACTTACTGTAGGGTGAAAGTGAAAAGCGGTGTAGGTGTTAAACCCAGGTACTATTACTGTAGGTGAACAGTGACAGCGGGTGTAAGGTAAATTAAAACCCCCAGGTCCCAACTTACTGCTAGGTAAAAAGGCAGGGGGTGTAAGGGATTAAACCCCCAGGTACCTACTTACTGCTAGGTGAAAAGGCGCAGGTGTAAGGTGATTAAAAAACCCGGTACCACTTACTGCTAGGTGAACAGTGCGCAGGTGTAAGGTGATTAACCCGGGGTCCCCTATTACTGTTGGTAAACCCAGTGACGGGGTTTTGAAAGGTGATTAACCCCCCCCCAGGAAACTACTTATGTAGGGACAGTGACAGCAGGTGTAAGGTGTTTAAAACCAGGTACCACTTACTGTAGGTGAAAGTGACAGAGGTGTAGGTGATTAACACCAGGTACCTACTTATGTGGTGAACATTGACAGCAGGTTTTTAAGGTGATTAACACCCAGGTAAAAACTTATGCTGGTGAACAGTGAAGCAGGGTGAAAGGTAAATTAACCCCCCCAAGGTACCTTTACTGCTAGGTGAACTTGACAGCGGTTTGTAAGGTGATTAACCCCCAGGTACCACTTACGTAGGTAAACAGTGCAGAGGTGTAAGGTGATTAACACCCAGGTACCTATTAGCGGGGAACAGTGACGCAGGTGAAGGTGATTAACCCAGGTACCTTATGCTAGGTGAAAGTGAAGCGGGTTGTAAGGTGATTAACACCCAGGTACCTACTTATGCTGGGTGAACGTGACAGCGGGTGAAGGTGATTTCACCCAGGTACTACTTTTTGCTAGGTGAACAGTGACAGGGTGAAAGGTGATTACACCCAGGCCCTATTTTACTGTAGGTAAAACGTGACAGCGGTGAAAGGTGATTAAACCCAGGTACCTATTTCTGCTAGGTGAACAGTTAAATGAATGCTGGATAATCGTACATTTTTTAATTTAATTACAAAGTCTTAGAAAAAAATTAAAAGAAAAAGTCATAATTGTCGTGTGTGTGGCCGTCTTGTGTAACGAAACGTACATGTGTGCGCCCACGAAACATGTTTTAGCGCACGAAAATGTGTGGCACTAATGTGTTAGCACGTACATGTGTGGGCCCCCGTACATGGTTAGCGCCCCTAATGTTGTCGCACGTCATGTGTAGCGCACGTACATGTGTAGCGCCGTACTGTGTGCGCAGTACATGTGTAGCGCACGTCATGTGAGCGCAGTAATGGCAGCGCAGTACTGTGTAGCGACGTACATGTGTAGCGCCGTACATGTGTGCGCACGAAGTGTAGGAAAACTTTACATGGTGCGCACGTCATGTGTAGCGAAAGTACATGTTTTTGGCAAGTACATGTGTAGGCACGTACATGTGTAGCCCCCGTCATGTGCGCGAAAGTCATGTGCGGGCGGTACAGTTTTTAGGCCGTAAAATTGCAGGCAGTAAGGTAGCGCCGTCTGTGTAGCGCACGACATGTTTTGGCACGTACATGGTGAAAAAGGCACGTAAGTGTTAGCGAACGTACAGTGCAGCGCAGTAATGTGTAGCGCAGTAATGGCAGGCAGTACATGTGTAGCGCACGTACATGTGAAGCGCATTTTAAGTGTAGCGCAGTATGTGTAGCGCCGTACTGGCACGCCCCCGTATTTTGTGAGGAAACCCCCCGTCACGCAAATAATGTGCAGCGCAGTTTTGTGTAGCGCAGAATGTGTAGGCAGTAAATGTGTAGCGACGAAAATGTGTAGCGCACGTATTTTGTTCACCCACCGCAGTGCCGCACGTACTGTGTTAGGCACGTACAGTGCAGCGCACTACAAGTGCAGCGCACGACATGTTTTCGCACTTTAAATGTGTAGCCCGTACATGTGCGGCCCCAGTCATGTGCAGCGCCGTACATGTGCAGCGCACGTAATGTGCAGCGCAGTACATGTGTAGCCCCAATACAGGTGTAGCGCACGTAATGTGTAGCGCCCGTCATGGTAGCGCACGTACATGTGTAGCCTTTTTTAATTTTACGAAAACGTTCACCCACTATATTTGTATCAGTTTGTTCCTTGTGAACAAAAGAACACTTACTACCCTTTAAAAGTTTTTTTTCCCCATAAATTTTATTTTGTTCCTAAAATTCTTTTTTCCCAAAAATTTCTTTGTTCCATAAAAATTACTTTGTTCCAAAAAGTTATTTTGTTAAAGTAACTTTTTTCCCTTAAAATTACTTTTTTTCCCAAAAAGTTACTTTGTTAAATAAAACTTTGTTCCATAAATTTATTTGTTCCAAAAATTTTCTTTTTTTCCATAAAAGTTACTTTTTCCATAAATTTTTCTTTTTTCCCTAAAGAACTTTTTTCCCAAAAATTTACTTTTTTCCAAAATTTAATTTGTTTAGGTTATTTTGTTCCAATAAGTTCTTTTTTCCCCTAAAGTTATTTTGTTCCAAAAAGTAACTTTTTCCATAAAATTACTTTTTTCCCAAAGTAACTTTTTTCCCCAAAAGGGTTACTTTGTTCCATAAAAGTTACTTTGTTCCATAAAGTTCTTTTTCCCTTTAAGGTTATTTGTTCCATAAAGTTTTTTTTCCTTAAAGTTACTTTGTTCCATAAGGTTATTTGTTCCAAAAAGTTCTTTTGTTCCATAATTTAAATTTGTTCCTAAATTTACTTTGTTCCATAAAGTTACTTTGTTCCTTAAATTTACTTTTTTCCAAAAGGTTATTTTTGTTCATAAAGTTACTTTTTTCCCTTTTGGTTATTTGTTCCATAAAGTTTTTTTTCCCATAAAATTTATTTGTTCCATAAAGTAACTTTGTTCAAAAATTACTTTTTTCCTTAAATTACTTTTTTCCCTAAAGTAACTTTTTTCCCATTAAAGTTACTTTGTTCCAAAAATTACTTTGTTTTTAATTTTTTACTTTGTTCCATAAGTTACTTTGTTCCATAAAGTTTTTGTTCCTAAAGTAACTTTGTTCAAAAATTGCTTTGTTCTAAGTTACTTTTTTCCCTAAAGTAATTTGTTCCATAAAGTTCTTTGTTCCATAAGTTATTTTTGTTCCAAAAAGTTACTTTGTTCCAAAAGTAATTTTGTTCCAAAAAGTTATTTTGTTCCATAAAGTTACTTTTTTCCCAAAAAAGTTACTTTGTTCCTAAAGTTTTTTTTTAAAAAGTTACTTTTTTCCCTTTAAGTTCTTCTTCCATAAAGTTACTTTTTCCAAAAAGTTCTTTGTTCCATAAAGTTATTTGTGGCGAGGGGTTGGGACTTCCAGCGGCATGCGTGAGCGTGTTTGATAGGAGTGAATGGAGACAAATGGTTTTTAATACTTGAGTGCTGTTGGGAGGACAAAGTAACATTTATGAAGGGATTTTCGGGAAAACCGGCGGGCCGGACTTGGTCCTGGAGATGGGGTACAGTCCCTGACTCTGAAGGACGGGGTGTTAATGTTGCGTTTAAAAACTGTAGTTAAAGCCCCTTTGGCAAGAAAGTGATGGAGTGAATGGGGGTTGAAAGTTTTTCTTTTTGGGGGGCCCCCCTGCCTTGGGGGCCACCCTCCTTTGTTGCCCCCTGCCTTGGGGGAATGGGCCGGGTTTGTGAAAAAAAAAAAAAAAATTTATAATATATTATATATATATATATATATATATATTAATTTTTTTATTATATAATATATATATATTTATATATTATATATATTTATTTATTTAAATTATAACGTTAATTATAAGGTAATTAATAAAAAATAATTTACAAAAGCGTTATATTTAATTTATTTCACAATTATGACGATATAATCCTTATGATGTATCTAGTGAAATTTATGTACGTTAAAACTGACAGTTTTTTTACGTTATTGCTGAATTATATTAGGGAAATTTATCTGACGTTTGCTAAGGAAATTTATCCCGTTATATTCAATAAATTTTTTTCGTTTATCTGGGAAATTATCTTACGTTATATCTAAAGAATTACTTACGTTATTCAAATGTAATTTTCTCCGTTATTCAAAGGTAATTATCTCACGTTTACAAAAGTAATTATCTTCGTTATATCTAAAGAAATTATTTACGTTATATCAAATGAAATTATCTCCGTTATATCTAAAGTAATTATCTTAGGTTATATCTAAAGTAATTATCATAGTTATATCTAAGTATTATTTATCGTTTATCTAAGTAATTATCTCACGTTATATTAAAAGTAATTATCTTACGTTATATCTAAAGTAATTATCATTACGTTATATCTAAAGTAATTATTTGTTATATCTAAAGTAATTATCTCACGTTATATCTAAAGTAATTATCTTACGTTATATCAAAAGTAATTATCTTACGTTATATCTAAGTAATTATCTTAGTTATATCTAAAGTAATTTTTACTTTATATCTTAGTAATTATTTACCTTAATCAAAAGAAAATTTCTTACTTACATTTAAGGTAATTTTAATTAGTTTTATTAAAGTGAACGATAAGAAAAAAGCGCCTCACCCGTGAGGTCATACAGCGCCTGGGTTTTGATCGAGGTAGGAGAGGAAGGAGCTCCGGACCCTCAGATAAAGAGCTTTTCACCGTCTCTAGTCTCACAAGCGGTTCAGATCATCACCAAATCTAAGTTCGAGGTAAGAGACGTTTCGCTCATGGGAAGACTTTTATCGAGAGAGCGAAATGTAGCGCAGAAAATATTTCTCGCTATGTACAATGTTTTTTTTCCCTGAACGAAAAGTCGTAACCCGTTTTTTTCACTACGTTTCGCTCATGGATAATTGGAAAAGTGCCCTTGAGCGAAAACGTTGTGGCAAATGGGCTCATGGGCCCACTTGTCGTTCATTACCCTATGAATCTCGACCGTAATTCACCGTTAACGACGCCCGATATTACCCTAGGAATCTGTTAACGGAAATTTTGTCACAACGGAATTTGTGACAAAAAGAATTTTTGACAACAGAAAAATTTTTGGCAACAGGAATCTGTCAACAGGAATTTTTGACAACAGGAATCTGTGTCAACAGGAATTTTGATAACAGGAATCAGTGTCAACAGGAATTTTTGACAACAGGAATCTGTGTCAACAGGAATTTTTGACAAAAGGAATCTGTGTCAACAGGAATTTGTGAAACAGGAATCAGTGTCAACAGGAATTTTTGACAACAGGAATCTGTGTCAACAGGAATTTTTGACAACAGGAATCTGTGTCAACAGGAATTTTTGACAACAGGAATCAGTGTCAACAGGGGAATTTTTGACAACAGGGAAACAGTGTCAACAGGAATTTTTGACAACAGTAATCTGTCAAAAAGGAATTTTTGACAACAGGAATCTTTTGTCAACAGGAATTTTTGACAACAGGAATCAGTGTCAACAAAGGGAAATTTTTGACAACAGTTATTTGTCAACAGTGATTTTTGACAGCAGAAATTTTTGTCAAAAACAATTTTTGACAACAGGAATTTATGACAATTTTTGACAAAAAGGAATTTGTCAACAGGAATTTTTGGAAAACAGAATTTTTGACAAAAAAGTATTTTGAAAGCGTGTTGTGAGAGAAAGATTGCAACACAGTGTTGCTGACAGCAATAACTTGGCAGAAAGATTGCAAAAACAGTGTTGCTTTACAGCAATTTAAATTGGCAGAAAGATTGCAAACACAGTGTTGCTGACCAGCAATAAATTGGCAGAAATATTGCAACACAGTGTTGCTGACGCAATAACTTGGCAGAAGATTGCAACAAAAGTGTTGCTGAAAAGCAATTTAAATTGGCAGAAATATTGCAACACAGTGTTGCTGACAGCAATAACTTGGCAGAAAGATTGCAACACAGTGTTACTGACAGCAATTAACTTGGCAGAAAGATTGCAAACCCCGTGTTGCTGACAGAATAACTTGGAGAAAGATTGCAACACAGTGTTGCTGACAGGAATAACTTGGCAGAAAGATTGCAACACAGTTTGCTGACAGCAATAACTTGGCAGAAATATTGCACACAGTGTTCTGACAGCAATAACTTGGCAGAAAGATTGCAACACAGTGTTGCTGACAGCAATAAACTTGGCAGAAAGATTGCAACACAGTGTTACTGACAGCAATAACTTGGCAGAAAGATTGCAACACAGTGTTGCTGACAGCAATAACTTGGCAGAAAGATTGCAACACAGTGTTACTGACAGCAATAACTTGGCAGAAAGATTGCAACACAGTGTTGCTGACAGCAAAAAACTTGGCAGAAAGATTGCAACACAGTGTAGCTGACAGCAATAAACTTGGCAGAAAGATTGCAACACAGTGTTGCTGACAGTAATAACTTGGCAGAAAGATTGCAACCACAGTGTTGCTGACAGCAATAATTGGGAGAAAGATTGCAACACAGTGTTACTGACAGCAATAACTTGGGAGAAAGATTGCAACACAGTGTTGCTGACAGCAAAAAACTTGGCAGAAAGATTGCAACACAGTGTTGCTGACAGTAATATCTTGGGAGAAAAGATTGCAACACAGTGTTGCTGACAGTAATATCTTGGGAGAAAGATTGCAACACAGTGTTGCTGACAGTAATATCTTGGGAGAAAGATTGCAACACATGTGTTGCTGACAGTAATATCTTGAGAGAAAGATTGCAACACAGTGTTGCTGACAGTAATATCTTGGAGAAAGATTGCAACACAGTGTTGCTGACAGTAATATCTTGAGAGAAAGATTGCAACACAGTGTTGCTGACAGCAATAACTTGGCAGAAATATTGCAAACACAGTGTTACTGACAGCAATAACTTGGCAGAAAGATTGCAACACAGTGTTGCTGACAGCAATAACTTGGCAGAAAGATTGCAACACAGTGTTGCTGACAGCAATAACTTGGCAGAAATATTGCAACACAGTGTTACTGACAGCAATAACTTGGCAGAAAGATTGCAACACAGTGTTACTGACAGCAATAACTTGAGAGAAAGATTGCAACACAGTGTTGCTGACAGCAATAACTTGGCAGAAATATTGCAACACAGGTGTTACTGACAGCAATAACTTGGCAGAAAGTTTGCAACACAGTGTTGCTGACAGCAATAACTTGGGAGAAAGATTGCAACACAGTGTTGTTGACAGCAATAACTTGGCAGAAAGATTGCAACACAGTGTTGCTGACAGCAATATCTCGAGAGAAAGATTGCAACACAGTGTTGCTGACAGCAATAACTTGGCAGAAAGATTGCAACACAGTGTTGCTGACAGCAATAACTTGAGAGAAAGATTGCAACACAGTGTTACTGACAGCAAAAAACTTGGCAGAAAGATTGCAAACACAGTGTTGCTGACAGCAATAACTTGGCAGAAAAGATTGCAACACAGTGTTGCTGACAGCAATAACTTGGCAGAAAGATTGCAACACAGTGTTGCTGACAGCAATAACTTGGCAGAAAAGATTGCAACACAGTGTTGTGACAGCAATAACTTGGCAGAAAGATTGCAACACAGTGTTACTGACAGCAATAACTTGGCAGAAAGATTGCAAAAACAGTGTTGCTGACAGCAATAACTTGGCAGAAAGATTGCAACACAGTGTTGCTGACAGCAATAACTTGGCAGAAAGATTGCAACACAGTGTTGCTGACAGCAATAACTTGGCAGAAAGATTGCAACACAGTGTTGCTGACCGCAATAACTTGGCAGAAAGATTGCAACACAGTGTTGCTGACAGAAATATGCAGCCCCAACCAAGAAAAAACACACACGAAATATTTTTGTTAAACCCTCATAAAAAAAAATTTTTAATTTTAAACACTACTGGCAAGTTTTAAGTCCCTTTTGTGTAGTACTATAAAAAACAGTTATAATGTATTTTAAAAACGTTTAATGTACTTAAAAAACAGTTTAAGTATTAAAAAAACAGTTAAAATTTGACTTAGAAAAAAATTTTTAATGTATTAAAAAACCAGTTTAATGTACTTAGAAACATTTTAAAATTGTTTTAAAAAACGGCTAAAATTTTTACTTAAAACATTTTAAAAAGTACTTAGAAACAGTTTTTAATGTACTTAGAAACATTTTTATAATGTATTTTTAAAAAAACAGTTAAAATTGTACTTTAAAAAATGTTATAATGTACTTAAAAAAACAGTTACAATTATTTTTGGAAAACCCAGTTGAAATTATTAGAAACAGTTAAATGTACTTAGAAACAGTTACAATGTAGCTATTTGGGAAAACATTTAACAATGTATTAAAAACAGTCCCCAATTGTACTTAAAAAACAGTTCCAATGTAGCAAATTTAAAAAGCCCAAAAGTACTTAGAAAACGTTCCCAAGTAGCTACTTAGAAACAGTAAACAATGTATTAAAAAACATTTATTTTTAGCTATTTTGGGGAAACATTTCCAATGTTCTTGGAAAAAGTTAAAATGTAATACTTAGAAACAGTTTAAAAGATTTTAAAAACCCGTTCCCGTGTTTTTTAAAAACCCGCCATTTCTTGGGAAAACGGGAAAAATTTTTTTAAAAGATACTTTTACAATGTTCTTAGAAACAGTTAAAAATTTTTTTAGTAGTTACAATGTTTTTAAAAATTTTTAAAAAAGTACTTAAAAACAGTTAAATGTTTTTAGAAACAGTTTTTTAATGTACTTAAAAACCGTTAAAATTTACCAAAGAAAACGTATTTAGGAATACGTACATTTGATGAAGATCACTGTACAGATTTTAAAGTCTGCATCTTGGGCCCAGTTGTTGATGCTCAATGATCCCTGTGGACATCAATTCTGTTTTGGGACATAAATTCTGTGTTGAAAAATTTAAAACTCATTTTGTTATCATATTTTGACCCCTAAGGGGATCTTCATTTGCGTTATTTTTACGTATTACGGGGTTTTATTTTTCGGGTCCCTCACGGCGTGTTACGGAGTTGGAACACGGGGGGGGTTTTTGTGTAGTGTTTTTGCGAGCGCGTGTGTGTTTTGTGTGGAAAAGGGAGTGGGGGTTTTATGTGTGTAAATGCAAGTGTACACGACAAGTCGGGGCAAAATGAAGCTTTTTCCCGCGTGCTGTCGCATCACCCCCCTTTCCGTCGCGCACGCACACGCACCCACACACAAGCAAAAGGGCACACAAAAAACCACACACAAAAACCCCCAACCACACACACCCCACACACCCCACCACATTCCCAACAATCTTAAAACCACGCCCCTGGAAACGGGGGGAAAAATACCTGAGGTGGGGGGAAGACGGCAAAAGTAGTTCCCTTTTTAAAAAAAAAGGGGGACAGAAAGGGGGCATTTAAAACTATGACCTGTCTCTCTAAAGTTTTAATTAGATGCAAAGTTAGGGGGAAGTTATCAGGGGAGGGGGGTTGGAGACCGGGAAAAGGGAAAACAAGAGTTTAAACGCCAACCAGACGGATTCCGGAAGGCAAATCCTGTGTCACAAACCCTTTGGATTTTTATGATAAAATAACAGAAGTAAGACACGAGAGAGGGGGGGGTGGGTTGTTGATTTTTTGGACTGCAAGAAGGCCGGGGGACACAGTTCCTACAAGAGTTAGTGCAGA
>NW_026510264.1:0-44605 GCF_026875155.1 Cherax quadricarinatus | reverse complement strand
GCAGCAGGAATAGGGTGGGAAAAACCAGACTGCAAAAGGGGGAACTACTCAGGCTTGAGGAACTTCTTACAAGACATTCAGTGGGAGAGGGAACTGACAGGAAAACCAGTACAAGAAATGATGGACTATGTGGCAACAAAATGCAAGGAGGCAGAGGAGAGGTTTGTTCCCAGGGAAACAGAAATAATGGGAAGAACAGAATGAGTCCTTGGTTCACCCAAACGTGTAGGGAGGCAAAAACTAGGTGTACTAGAGAATGGAAAAGGTACAGAAGACAGAGAACTCAGGAAAATATAGAGATTAGCCAAAGAGCCAGAAACGAATATGTACAGATAAGAAGGGAGGCTCAGCGGCAATACGAAAATGACATAGCATCGAAAGTCAAGACTGACCCAAAGATGTTGTACAGCCACATCAGGAGGAAAACAATAGTCAAGGACCAGGTAATCAGACTGAGGAAGGGTGATGGGGAATTCACAAGAAACAACTGGGAGGTATGTCAGGAGCTCAACACAAGATTTAAAGAAGTATTTACAGTGGAAACCAGTAGGACTCCAGGAAATCAGAACAGGGGGGTGCACCAGCAAGTGGTGGATGAGGTACATATAACCAAGGAGGAGGTGAAGAAGCTGCTATGCGAACTTGACACCTCAAAGGCGGTGGAACCAGACAACATCTCTCCGTGGGTCCTTAAAGAGGGAGCAGAGGTATTGTGTGTACCGTTAACAAAGATCTTCAACACATCATTTGAAACTGGGCAACTCCCCGAGGTATGGAAGATGGCAAATGTAGTCCCAATTTTTAAAAAGGGAGACAGACATGAGGCACTAAACTACAGACCTGTATCACTAACGTGTATAGTTTGCAAGGTCATGGAGAAGATCATCAGGAGGAGAATGGTGGAGCACCTGGAAAGAAACAAGTGTATCATTGACAACCAGCACGGTTTCAGGGAGGGAAAATCCTGTGTCACAAACCTACTATAGTTTTATGACAAGGTGACAGAAGTAAGACAAGAGAGAGAGGGGTGGATTGACTGCATTTTTTGGACTGCAAGAAGGTCTTCGACACAGTTCCTCACAAGAGGTTACTGCAAAAGCTAGAGGATCAGGCACACATAACAGGAAAGGCACTGCAATGGATCAGAGAATATCTGACAGGGGGCAACAACGAGTCATGGTACGTGACGAGGTGTCAGAGTGGGCGCCTTTGACATGTGGGGTTCCACAGGGGTCAGTCCTAGGACCTGTGCTGTTCTTAGTATATGTGAATGACATAACGGAAGGGATAGACTCAGAAGTGTCCTTGTTTGCGGACGATGTGAAGTTAATGAGAAGAATCAAATCGGATGAGGATCAGGCAGGACTACAAAGAGACCTTTACAGGCTACAAGCCTGGTCCAGCAACTGGCTCCTTGAGTTTAACCTTGCCAAATGCAAAGTCATGAAGATTGGGGAAGGGCAAAGAAGACCGCAGACACAATATAGTTTAGATGGCCAAAGTCTGCAAACCTCACTCAAGGAAAAAGATCTGGGGGTGAGTATAACACCGAGCATATCTCCCGAGGCGCACATCAATCAGATAACTGCTGCAGCATACGGGCGCCTGGCAAACCTGCGGATAGCATTCCGATACCTCAGTAAGGATTCATTCAAGACTCTGTATACGATTTACGTCAGGCCCATACTGGAGTATGCAGCACCAGTTTGGAATCCACACCTAGTCAAGCACGTCAAGAAATTAGAGAAAGTGCAAAGGTTTGCAACAAGACTAGTCCCAGAGCTACGGGGATTGTCCTATGAAGAAAGGTTGATGGAAATCGGCCTGACAACACTGGAGGCCAGGAGGGTCAGGGGAGACATGATAACGACATATAAAATACTGCGCGGAATAGACAAGGTGGACAAAGACGGGATGTTCCAGAGAAGGGACACAAACACAAGAGGTCACAATTGGAAGTTGAAGACTCAGATGAATCAAAGGGATGTTAGGAAGTATTTCTTCAGTCATAGAGTAGTCAGGCCATGAACAGCCTAGAAAGTGACATAGTGGAGGTGGGAACCATACATAGTTTTAAGGCGAGGTATGATAAAGCTCATGGGGCAAGGAGAGAGAGGACCTAGTAGCAATCAGCAAAGAGGTGGGGCCAGGAGCTATGGCGACCCCTGCAACCACAAATAAGTGAGTACAAATAGGTGAGTACACACTCACAACAGGCCTAGTGTCTAATCGACATGTGCCTTGGACAAAATGGTAACAAAATGGTAACTAACACACACACACACCACTACGTAGTGTAGTGGGTCACAAGCACCAGGCTCCGAGAATCTTAGTGTTTTTAGGGCGTGCTTTAGCAGTTAGAAGCAACCAGGGTTAGTGACAACATCAGTGAACAACCCTACAAGTGATAACCAAAGTATTAGCAAAAAAAATAAAGGCGAGAAAAAGCCTGAAATTATACAACAAAATTTCAAAGTGCCCGTTCGTTGAGGCCTAGTTGGCATTTGTTGCCACACTTCTTTTAAGCCTGTCAGCGTGTCAGCATGCCTCGTTGTGCTCCGGGTTTTCTGGTGTTTTCACGGTCGCTCTTACGTGCTAGAACTTTAATTTGTGTCATCAATCCTATACGATACATCCCTCTAGCGCCTGGAACCAATCTTGGGCGGAAAACATTATATACTGAGTCAAAAAAGGAGAATTAGTGTGCACTACCTAGCAGAGTTTACTGCCAGAGGGGAATCATAGGCCTGTGTCCCGTGTGAAAAAAATAATAATAATTGAACTTTTCGTGTCAAAGGAAAGAAAGTCTCCCTGATAACATTGAGTATACATAGTGTATAGTGTATACTACAGTGGCTCCCTAGTATATTGATGATAAAGGCTAAAGTGTCATTTGAAAACAGGTGAATTTGTAAATGAAGTGATAAGCCTATAGAGGCATGTGCCAGAAGTCGCCAGAAACTTACCACAGGTCAGCTGTTTTTAATAATCTTCCTGGCTTGCTAGTGTACTCGCATATAATCTAGTGATACCAGTGAATAGCAGAATACAGTGTTGTAGTAGCAACTAACCAGTATTATAATGGTACTTAGTGGAGTGGAGTGACTTTCATTAGTTTCTTTTTTCTTGAAATACCAGACGTATACTGTGAATTTCATATAACCTGTAGTTACCAGCGGTCGCAGTATACACAACGAGAAGCAATTATTACTACAGAAAAAGCGTCCTTCCTCCAAAATTTCCACCATTCAACTATAGTGCTAATATAGAATTTATTGTGGTGGAGACGGAAAAAAAAAATAGAAAAGCTAGATACAGCGATTGATAAACAAGGGTTGAGGTTGACCATTCGTCACTGTAGGAGTTGCCAGCAGTCACCGGTTTCTTCAACACGCAAATTATACTTTTGTATCAATCAAATCACATATTACTCGAGTAGATAATTTCCAGTAGATCCTTCATGTGTTAGCTGAAATCACCGACTAGTATGTTTTAAATAAGTGACCCACTGATCAGATCAGATTGACTGGTCCGAACCCTTGACTGGTCCAAACCCTTGACTGGTCCGAACCCTTGACTGGTCCGAACCCTTGACTGGTTTCAAACGGTTTCCTTGGACAATAAAGCAGACTGTAAACGGATGGGGTTGTAGGCGCCCTTATAAACACAAACATTAGATATAAATCAGGAACGTGCACGGTAAGCTGTCCAATATACAAAAACAGTTAGAAACAGAAATACAAATAGCTAGAGCTTCATTTAAGGAGGTTATTAATAGAATATTCAAAAGGTTGCTAGTAGAATTGCAGTAAATCAACCATTCAAATCATTATGAAGCTGTGTGTAGTCTGTGGTCAGTCAAACAAACGGGCTTCCACAAGGGTAAATTGTCATTTTTGTGGAAATTGGTGTCACGCCCCTTGTGCAGATATCCAAGAACTAGCTACAAGCAGTGTTAAAACAGGGAAGTGTTTTTGGGTATGCCCAAATGACATAAATCTGTGGACTAAAATCACAAGGGTATTAAAAGAGGACAACATCAAAGCTGCTTTCATAGAAAACCTGGAAGCTTTCTACAACAGATGGGAACATAAAAAGTCTGGGCTGAATGGTAAGATAAGATAAGATAAGATAAGATTTTGTTCGGATTTTTAACCCCAGAGGGTTAGCCACCCAGGATAACCCAAGAAAGTCAGTGCGTCATCGAGGACTGTCTAACTTATTTCCATTGGGGTCCTTAATCTTGTCCCCCAGGATGCGACCCACACCAGTCGACTAACACCCAGGTACCTATTTGCTGCTAGGTGAACAGGACAATAGGTGTAAGGAAACGTGTCGGAATTTCCACCCGCCGGGAATCGAACCCGGGCCCTCCGTGTGTGAAGCGGGAGCTTTAGCCACCAGACCACCTGCCCTTGATACTGGCCATGTAGTCAGAAACTGTAAGGCTGGAGGTGATGTCCTGGTAGTCAGTAAATGTGGGGCTGATAGTGCTGTCCTGGGAGACAGTAATGGTGAAGCTGGAGGTGCTGACCTGGGAGACAGTAATGGTGAAGCTGAAGGTGCTGTCCTGGGAGACAGGAATGGTGAAACTGGAGATGCCGTCCTGGGAGACAGTAATGGTGAGTTTACCTGGAGTTTACCTGGAGAGAGTTCCGGGGGTCAACGCCCCCGCGGCCCGGTCTGAGACCAGGCCTCCTGGTGGATCAGAGCCTGATCAACCAGGCTGTTGCTGCTGGCTGCACGCAAACCAACATACGAGCTACAGCCCGGCTGATCCGGAACTGACTTTAGGTGCTTGTCCAGTGCCAGCTTGAAGACTGCCAGGGGTCTGTTGGTAATCCCCCTTATGTGTGCTGGGAGGCAGTTGAACAGTCTCGGGCCCCTGACACTTATTGTATGGTCTCTTAACGTGCTAGTGACACCCCTGCTTTTCATTGGGGGGATGGTGCATCGTCTGCCAAGTCTTTTGCTTTCGTAATGAGTGATTTTCGTGTGCAAGTTCGGTACTAGTCCCTCTAGGATTTTCCAGGTGAAGCTGGAGATTTTGTCCAGGTAGTCAGGAATTATACACAGGAAGGAATACATATAAATGACCTCATAGGGGACAGGAGCCATAGTAGGGAAACAAGTGTAGTCAAAGATAAGATAAAACCAATATTGCAAACTAGAAATACCGCAGGAAATAGCAAACAAGAGGACTCCACTAGCAATAGTGAGGATATATTACCAAAAACAACTGGTGGGAGCTCCATTGTTGGTGCTAGGGAGGATAGAAGTAAGACAGGGAAACATGCACCAACAGGGAATACAGTCACAGAAACCCAAGGCAAGTGGAAACCAAGCCTTTGCACATACTATGCACTTGGTATATGCTGGCATGGGAAATCTGGAAAAACAGATGGGACGTGCAACTATGACCACCCTGGAAAATGCCATGCCCATATGACAACAGGAAAATGCAAACTCCCTTCCTGTAAGCTTTTTCACCCTGAACTGTGTACCTCTTCAGTACAGGAAAGACTGTCCTATAACTTAAATTGCCAGGCATACCATCTAAAGGGGACAAAAAGATACAAAACATCCAGGCCATGGGAAAACCTGGGTAGCCACAGCCACTCAAGAGGGAGAGGTTTTTTAGTGCCAGGAAGGAAGAAAAACTGGCAGAAAATGGCAGAAATCGTACACCAAATCCAGTCATTACTGGAGTGAAACCACAGTCGATGGCCTCCACTCCAAACCAACAGATACAGATACTAATGCCGGAAAAAAAATCCCCCCACAGTACTAACAATACCACCAGTCCGATAACATTCTTCTTTGCAAATATACAGGGTCTAAAGCCAGCAACAAACAACAAAATACCTTTCATCCGTGGACTGCTTGCAGAGGCAAAGGCAATGTTCACGGCTTTCACTGAGACCCACATAAAGGATCACTTGGACAACGAAATATGGATCCCAGGTTACAACCTATACAGATGTGACAGAGTGAACAGGCAAAAGGGAGGGGGTTGGCCTGTACATTGCAGAGTCACTTGTTTGCACAGAACTGCTTAATGCCTCAAATGATGTAGTGGAAGTTTTAGCAGTAAAGGTCGAGAACCAAAACCTAGTCATTGTGGTAGTCTACAAGCCTCCGGATGCAACATCCCAGCAATATCCAGGAACAGCTGTTAAAAATTGACCACTGTCTGGAAAATCTTCCAGCTCCTGCACCCAACATCTTGCTCCTGGGGGATTTCAACTTAAGGCACCTAAAATGGAGGAATATAGCAAATAATATTGTTGCAGTAATAAACACCAGGAGGCAGCTCTGATGAAAACTCACACTCACACGAGCTTTTAAATCTCTGCACAAAATTCAATTTAAACCAGCAAATAATAGAGCCTACTAGACTGGAGAATACACTAGACCTCATCTTCACTAACAATGATGATCTGATAAGAAATGTCACCATATCAAAAACAATATACTCAGATCACAACATAATTGAGGTTCAGACATGTATGCGTGGAGCCCCAGACCGACATAATGAGACTAGTCACGAGGGAGCATTCACCAAATTCAACTTCAATAACAAAAACATAAAGTGGGACCAAGTAAACCAAGTCCTAACCGATATAACATGGGAAGATATACTAAGCAACACAGACCCCAACTTATGCCTAGAACATATTAACTTGGTGGCACTCGATGTATGCACAAGGCTTATTCCTCTAAGAAAAAGGAGGAGTAGATGTAAAATAGAAAGAGACAGGCGCTCCCTTTACAGGCGACGGAAAAGAATAACAGAGCGGCTAAAAGAGGTCAATATATCTGAAATGCGTAGGGAGACACTGGTCAGAGAAATAGCAAGCATCGAACTTAAGCTAAAAGAATCCTTTAGGAATCAGGAATCGCAGGAAGAACTAAAAGCCATAAATGAAATCGAAAGAATCCCAAAGTATTTCTTCTCCTATGCCAAATAAAAATCGAGAACAACGTCCAGTATTGGGCCCCTACTTAAACAAGATGGGTCCTACACAGATGACAGCAAGGAAATGAGTGAGCTACTCAAGTCCCAATATGACTCAGTTTTTAGCAAGCCGCTAACCAGACTGAGAGTCGAAGATCAAAATGAATTTTTTATGAGAGAGCCACAAAATTTGATTAACACAAGCCTATCCGATGTTATCCTGACGCCAAATGACTTCGAACAGGCGATAAATGACATGCCCATGCACTCTGCCCAAGGGCCAGACTCATGGAACTCTGTGCTCATCAAGAACTGCAAGAAGCCCCTATCACGAGCCTTTTCCATCCTATGGAGAGGGAGCATGGACACGGGGGTCGTCCCACAGTTACTAAAAACAACAGACATAGCCCCACTCCACAAAGGGGGCAGTAAAGCAACAGCAAAGAACTACAGACCAATAGCACTAACATCCCATATCATAAAAATCTTTGAAAGGGTCCTAAGAAGCAAGATCACCACCCATCTAGAAACCCATCAGTTACACAACCCAGGGCAACATGGGTTTAGAACAGGTCGTTCCTGTCTGTCTCAACTATTGGATCACTACGACAAGGTCCTAAATTAACTAGAAGACAAAAAGAATGCAGATGTAATATATACAGACTTTGCAAAAGCCTTCGACAAGTGTGACCATGGCGTAATAGCGCACAAAATGCGTGCTAAAGGAATAACAGGAAAAGTCGGTCGATGGATCTATAATTTCCTCACTAACAGAACACAGAGAGAGAGGTCACTTGTTCTATCTAGGCTGGAATATTGCTGCACACTAACAGCACCTTTCAAGACAGGTGAAATTGCAGACCTAGAAAATGTACAGAGAACTTTCACGGCGCGCATAACGGAGATAAAACACCTCAATTACTGGGAGCGCTTGAGGTTCCTAAACCTGTATTCCTTGGAACGCAGGAGGGAGAGATACATGATTATATACACCTGGAAAATCCTAGAGGGACTAGTACCGAACTTGCACACGAAAATCACTCACTACGATAGCAAAAGACTTGGCAGACGATGCACCATCCTCCCAATGGAAAGCAGGGGTATCACTAGCACGTTAATAGACCATACAATAAGTGTCAGGGGCCCGAGACTGTTCAACTGCCTCCCAGCACACATAAGGGGGATTACCAACAGACCCCTGGCAGTCTTCAAGCTGGCACTGGACAAGCACCTAAAGTCAGTTCCTGATCAGCCGGGCTGTGGCTCGTACGTTGGTTTGCGTGCAGCCAACAGCAACAGCCTGGTTGATCAGGCTCTGATCCACCAGGAGGCCTGGTCACAGACTGGGCCGTGGGGGCGTTGACCCCCGGAACTCTCTCCAGGTAAACTCCAGGTAAACTCGCTTTGTACTTTATATATTTGTAACAGTGTTTACCTGGAGTTTACCTGGAGAGTGTTCCGGGGGTCAACGCCCCCGCGGCCCGGTCTGTGACCAGGCCTCCTGGTGGATCAGAGCCTGATCAACCAGGCTGTTACTGTTGGCTGCACGCAAACCAACGTATGAGCCACAGCCCGGCTGGTCAGGAACCGACTTTAGGTGCTTGTCCAGTGCCAGCTTGAAGACTGCCAGATGTCTGTTGGTAATCCCCCTTATGTATGCTGGGAGGCAGTTGAACAGTCTCGGGCCCCTGACACTTATTGTAAGGTCTCGTAACGTGCTAGTGACAACCCTGCTTTTCATTGGGGGGATGATGCATCGTCTGCCAAGTCTTTTGCTTTCGTTGTGAGTGATTTTCTTGTGCAAGTTTGGTACTAGTCCCTCTAGGATTTTCCAGGTGTATATAATCATGTTTCTCTCCCGGCTGGGTTCCAGGGAATACAGGTTCAGTAACCTCAAGCGCTCCCAGTAATTGAGGTGTTTTATCTCCGTTATGCGCGCCGAGAAGGTTCTCTGTACATTTTCTAGGTCGGCAATTTCACCTGCCTTGAAAGGTGCTGTTAGTGTGCAGCAATATTCCAGCCTAGATAGAACAAGTGACCTGAAGAGTGTCATCATGGGCTTGGCCTCCCTAGTTTTGAAGGTTCTCATTATCCATCCTGTCATTTTTCTAGCAGATGCGATTGATAGAATGATATGGTCCTTGAAGGTGAGATCCCCCGACATGATCACTCCCAGGTCTTTGACGTTTGTGTTTTGCTCTATTTTGTGGCCAGAATTTGTTTTGTACTCTGATGAAGATTTAATTTCCTCGTGTTTACCATATCTGAGTAATTGAAATTTATCATCGTTGAACTTCATATTGTTTTCTGCAACCCACTGAAAGATTTGGTTGATGTTCGCCCGGAGCCTTGCAGTGTCTGCAATGGAAGACACTGTCATGGAGATTCGGGTGTCATCTGCAAAGGAAGACACGGTGCTGTGGCTGACATCCTTCTCTATGTCAGATATGAGGATGAGGAACATGATGGGAGCGAGTACTTTGCCTTGTGGAACAGAGCTTTTCACCGTAGCTGCCTCGGACTTCACTCTGTTGACTACTACTCTCTGTGTTCTGTTAGTGAGGAAATTATAGATGCATCGACCGACTTTTCCTGTTATTCCTTTAGCATGCATTTTGTGCGCTATTACGCCATGGTCACACTTATCGAAGGCTTTTGCAAAGTCTGTATATATTACATCTGCATTCTTTTTGTCTTCTAGTGCATCTAGGACCTTGTCGTAGCGATTCAATAGTTGAGACAGACAGGAGCGACCTGTTCTAAACCCACGTTGCCCTTGGTTGTGTAATTTATAGGTTTCTAGACGGGTGGTGATCTTGCTTCTTAGGACCCTTTCAAAGATTTTTATGATATGGGATGTTAGTGCTATCGGTCTGTAGTTCTTTGCTATTGCTGTACTGCCCCCTTTGTGGAGTGGGGCTATGTCTGTTGTTTTTAGTAACTGTGGGACGACCCCCGTGTCCATGCTCCCTCTCCATAGGATGGTAAAAGCTCTTGATAGGGGCTTCTTGCAGTTCTTGATGAACACGGAGTTCCATGAGTCTCGCCCTGGGGCATAGTGCTTGGACATGTCATTTATCGCCTGTTCAAAGTCATTTGGCGTCAGGATAACATCAGATAGGCTTGTGTTAACTAAATTCTGTGGCTTTCTCATAAAAAATTCATTTTGATCTTCGACTCTCAGTCTGGTAAGTGGCTTGCTAAAAACTGAGTCATATTGGGACTTAAGTAGCTCACTGATTTCATTGCTGTCATCTGTGTAGGACCCATCTTGTTTAAGTAGGGGCCCAATACTGGATGTTGTTCTCGACTTTGATTTGGCATAAGAGAAGAAATACTTTGGGTTTCTTTCGATTTCATTTATGGCTTTTAGTTCTTCTCGTGATTCCTGACTCCTATAAGATTCCTTTTGCTTAAGTTCGATGCTTGCTATTTCTCTGACCATGTCTCCCTACGCATTTCAGATATATTGACCTCTTTTAGCCGCTCTGTTATTCTTTTTCCCTTTGCCTATTTAAAGGGGGCGTCTGTCTCTTTCTATTTTACATTACTCCTCCTATTTCTTAAAGGAATAAAGCCTTGTGCATACATCGAGTGCCACCGAGTTAATTCTGTCTAGGCATTATGTTGGGTTCTGTGTTGCTTAGTATATCTTCCCCGCTATATCGGTTTTGAACTTGGTTTACTTGGGCCACTTTATGTTTTTGTTATTGAAGTTGAATTTCGTGAATGCTCCCTCGTGACTAATCTCATTTTGTCGGTCTGGGGCTCCACGCATACATGTCTGAACCTCAATTATGTTGAGATCTGAGTATATTGTTTTTGATATGGTGACATTTCCCATCAGATCATCATTGTTAGTGAAGATGAGGTCTAGTGTATTCTCCAGTTAGTAGGCTTTTATTATTTGTGGTTTAAATTTTAATTTTGTGCAGAGATTTAAAAGCTTGTGTGAGTGTGAGTTTTCATCAGAGCTGCCTCCTGGTGTTATTACTGCAACAATATTATTTGATATATTCCTCCGTTTTAGGTGCCTTAAGTTGAAATCCCCCAGGAGCAAGATGTTGGGTGCAGGAGCTGGCAGATTTTCCAGACAGTCGTCAATTTTTAACAGCTGTTCCTGGAATTGCTGGGATGTTGCATCCGGAGGCTTGTAGACTACCACAATGACTAGGTTCTGGTTCTCGATCTTTACTGCTAAAACTTCCACTATATCATTTGAGGCATTAAGCAGTTCTGTGCAAACAAGTGACTCTGCAATGTACAGACCAACCCTCCCCCCCTTTTTGCCTGTTCACTCTGTCACATCTGTATAGGTTGTAACCTGGGATCCATACTTCGTTGTCCATGTGATCCTTTATGTGGGTCTCAGTGAAAGCCGCGAACATTGCCTTTGCCTCTGCAAGCAGTCCACTGATGAAAGGTATTTTGTTGTTTGTTGCTGGCTTTAGACCCTGTATATTTGCAAAGAAGAATGTCATCGGACTGGTGGTATTGTTGGTACTGGGGAGGGGGGGGGTTCCGGCATTAGTATCTGTATCTGTTAGTTTGGAGTGGAGGCCATCGACTGTGGTTCCACTCCAGGAATGACTGGATTTGGTGTACGATTTCTGCCATTTCCTGCCAGTTTTTTTTTCCTTCCTGGCACTAAAAAACCTCTCCCTCTTGAGTGGCTGTGGCTACCCAGGTTTTCCCATGGCCTGGATGTTTTGTATCTTTTTGTCCTTTTTAGATGGTGTGCCTGGCAATTTAAGTTATAGGACAGTCTTTCATGTACTGAAGAGGTACACATTTCATGGTGAAAAAGCTTAAAGGAAGGGAGTTTGCATTTTCCTGTTGTCATATGGGCACGGCATTTTCTAGGGTGGTCATAGTTGCACGTCCCATCTGTTTTTCCAGATTTCCCATGCCTGCAGATACCCAGTGCATAGTATGTGCACAGGCTTGGTTTCCGTTTGCCTTGGGTTTCTGTGACTGTATTCCCTGTTGGTGCATGTTTACCTGTCTTATTCCTATCCTCCCTAGCACCAACAGTGGAGCTCCCACCAGTTGTTTTTGGTAATATATCCTCACTATTGCTAGTGGAGTCCTCTTGTTTGCTATTTCCTGTGGTATTTCTAGTTTGCAATATTGGTTTTATCTTATCTTTGACTACACTTGTTTCCCCACTATGGCTCCTGTCTCCCATGAGGTCATTTATATGCATTCCTTCCTGCGTATTATTCCCGACTACCTGGACAAAATCTCAAGCTTCACCATTACTGTCTCCCAGGACAGCACCTCCAGCTTCACCATTACTGTCTACCAGGACAGCACTAACAGCCCCACATTTACTGACTACCAGGACATCACCTCCAGCCTTACAGTTTCTGACTACATGGCCAGTATCAAGGGCAGTACCATTCAGCCCAGACTTTTTATGTTCCCATCTGTTGTAGAAAGCTTCCAGGTTTTCTATGAAGGCAGCTTTGATGTTATCCTGTTTTAATACCAATGTGATTTTAGTCCACAGATTTATCTCATTTGGGCATACCCAAAAACACTTCCCTGTTTTAATACTGCTTGTAGCTAGTTCTTGGATATCTGCACAAGGGGTGGTAAGCCCGTTTGTTTGATTGCAGACTACGCAGGGCTTCATAATTATTTGATTGGTTGATTTACTGTAATTCTACTAGCAACCTCTTGAATACTCTATTAATAACCTCCTTAAAGTGAAGCTCTAGCTATTTGTATTTCTATTTCTAACTGTACTTGTATATTAGGACAGCTTACCGGTGTACGTTCCTGATTTATATTTATTTTTTTGTGTTTGATAAGGGCGCCTACAACTCCATCCATTTGGAGTCTGCTTTATTGTCCATCGAATCCGTTTGAAACCGGTCGAGGGTTCGGACCAGTTGAGGGTTCGACCAGTCAAGGGTTCGGAACCAGTCTGATCTGATCAGTGGGTCACTTATTTAAAACATACTGCGCTAACACATGAAGGATCTACTGGAAATTATCTACCCGAGTAATAGAGTTTGTAGAATTACCGACAATATGTAAAGTAAAAGGACACAAGTGCAACTATTGTGACATTTTATTGTGGCAACGTTTCGCTCTCCAGGAGTTTTTTTCTAGCCATTACAAACAATACATGGATGCAGAGGGTACATAAAGGCTCAGAGTGAGGTGCAATACTAGTGAGGTACCATTTCGATGTTCACTAGTGGTAGTAGTAGTAGTGACAAAAGTAATACAATATGGTAGAGCAATTAATTCGTACATGAGTAAAAGGATATAAAAGCTATTACTTGGGTAACATAAAAATAGGTTGGAAAAATATAGACTGGAAATAGGCAGCTTGTTTCAGTGTTCAATCTCTGTAATGTGCTTTGTGTAGTATAACAGGAGAGACTATGTGATGGCAGGGTTTACTGTTTTCAGGAGGATTCTTGCTAACACTTCGGAGATTGTGAAGCTGCCGTTGTTTTGTTTAATTGTATTCGAAACAGCGATCAGTGCTGATTCGAGGCACTTGCGTCTGCGGAAATTAGTTTCTTTGATCACTAATTGAGTGTCTCTGAATTTCATGAGATGATGGTGGAATTTCGGTGTTGTACACAGGCGTTGTTCAAGTTATCGTTCCTACATGTGTTCGCATCGCTATTCATGTGTTCGCATCGCTATTCATGTGTTCGCATCGCTATTGGGCTGTGCGGACGTGCTGCGCAGTAGCTCCTGATTGAGTTGGCATTTGCGCAGTGTTGACGTGTACTTGGCTCTGTGAAGACCTGTTTGCGTGTCTCTAGAATTGAAGCAAGATGCCCTCCATCGAGCAACTTTACCAACAGCTTAAGGAAGAATTGAGGTTGGCGAATTTGGAAATTCGGCGATTGACCGAGGAGAACAAGAAGATTCGTAGTAGTCCTCCTGTTTTGAGTCCTCAGGTCAAGAAGGGAAACTGGTCAGTGGCTGGACAGCAGGGAAAGAAGTTGACGATCAAGAAGACGAATGGAAAGGTAGAAACGATGAAGAAGAAAGAGACTGCCGTGGAAACTGTTGTGGAAACATCCAATACATTCTCAGTGCTACCCGACGAATGTGAGTTGACTACTGGGAACGACACGACGAAAGACATTAAGGAAGGTAAGAATATTGTTGTTGTTGGGGATAGCCAAGTTAGGTATATGGATAGGGCGTTCTGCTTGAAGGACAGGAGTAGGAGACAGAGAGTTTGCTTTCCTGGGCTGAGATGGAGGATATTGTTAGCCGTCTGGAATGACATCATGAGAGGTAATGGGAGCAATCCTATTATCTGTCTCAGTGCGGGGGCAACGATGTTGGCAGACGTAGGAGTGAGGACCTGATTAGCAGGTATGGGTCAGCAATAGAAATAATTAGAAGTAAGGGTGGGAACCCTCTCATATGGGGTATTTTGCCAAGGAGGGGAGTTGGAAGTGAATGGTTGTCCGGGGCAATTGGTGTCAATTGCTGGCTGGACAAATACTGTAAGGAAAATGCGGTAACATTCATTGACAACTGGGACCTCTTCTATGGCAGAAATGACATGTATGCTAGGGATGGGGTTTCACTTATCTAGGTGTGGGGTGGGAGCACTGGCAACTGCAGTGGAGGGAGCAGTTAGGACTTTAAACTAGGAATATTTTAGTGGTATGGGTTTTGGCAGAAAACAGTGAAGTCCCAGTGTAGTAATATTACGATTCTAGGGGAACTAGTAATAATAAGAACGAGATAGATATTGAAAAGCCAGGGACCTTGGGTGATAAGGACGGTAATAGGTTTAGTAGAAAAATAGAAATGAGCAGGAAGGGTAAAGAGAAAGGAGAGTCTTTCAATGTTTATTATGCTAATTGCCGTAGTGCTAGGAATAAGATGGACGAGTTGAGATTAGTTGCTAGTGTAGGTAACATTGATGTATTTGCCTTAACTGAGACGTGGTTTAATTCAAAAAGTCGGGACATGCCTGCGGAAAGTCATATTCAGGGTTTTTTAAAAATTGTTCCAAGAAGATAGAAGTATTGGAGGGGGGGTGGGGTGGCATTGTATGTCCGAGATCGCTTGAACTGTTGCATAAAAACGGGTATTAAGTCTGAAGTAACACATACAGAGTCTGTTTGGATAGAATTTTTCAGAGGGGCATGAAAAACTGATTTTAGGTGATATACCGTCCCCCTAACTTAGATAGGGACCAAGGGAAACTACTATGGGAGGAAATTGTTAAGGCCACAAGGCACGATAATGTAGTAATTCTAGGAGACTTTAACTTTAGCCCATGTTGATTGGAATTTCTTGACTGGGAATTTAGAATCGTACGACTTCTTAGAAGTATTTCAGGATTGTTTTTTGAAGCAGTTTGTGACAGAACCTACAAGGGGAAATAACCTGCTTGACTTAGTTATGGCAACAATGAATCCCTTGTTAATAATTTAGAAATTTCAGAGGAACTGGGTGCTAGCGACCACAAATCAATTACATTTAGCATTGAATGGAAGTACGATAGTAGCGATAACTCAGTAACAGTCCCAGATTTTCGCTTAGCAATTACGATGGGCTTAGAGAACACTTATCATCTGTTGACTGGGTAACGAAGAGAGCTATCAATATGACAGTTTTCTGAACACTATACTGCTGCTCAAAGAGCGTTTTATCCCATATAAAGAAATTAGATCAAATAGAAATGACCCAAAATGGATGAATAATAGGCTCAAATATCTACTAGGCATAAAAAAGGGAATTTATAGGCGTATCAGAAGAGGTGAGGGTCATCTTATGAATCAGTATATTGACATTAAGAGGGACATTAAAAAGGGGATAAGAAAAGCTAAAAGGGACTATGAAATTAAAGTTGCTAGGGATTCTAAAACTAACCCAAAAAGTTTTTTCCAGGTCTAAAGAACAAAAGTTAGAGATAAGATAGGTCCCCTTAAAAATAACTATGGGCACCTTACTGACAATGAGAATGAAATGTGCTTGATTTTAATAATTATTTTCTCTCAGTTTTTACACAGGAAGACACTAACAATATTCCAGTAATTAATTTTTACAGTGGGCTAGAAGAAGATAAATTATGTAACATCACAGTCACTAGTGAGATGGTTGTGAGGCAGATAGACAGACTGAAGCAAAATAAGTCGCCGGTCCTGATGAGGTTTTTTCAAGGTTCTTAAGGAATGCAAAATGGAACTCTGTGAACCATTAACTAATATTTTTAATTTATCTCTTCAAACAGGTGTAGTGTCTGATATGTGGAAGATGGCTAATGTAACTCCTATTTTTAAAACAGGGACAAGTCGTTACCGTCAAATTACCGCCCAATAAGCCTGACCTCAATTGTAGGCAAATTACTAGAGTCAATTATAGCTGAGATTATAAGAAGCCATCTAGATAAGCATAGCTTGATTAATGATACTCAGCATGGATTCACAAGAGGCCGGTCTTGTCTAACTAATTTATTAACTTTCTTCAGTAAAGCTTTTGAGGGTGTTGACCACAAAAAGAATTTGATATTATTTACTTAGATTGTAGTAAGGCTTTTGATAGAGTTCCGCACCATAGACTGTTAAAGAAAGTGGCAGCTCATGGCATTGGGGGAAAAGTGCTCTCGTGGATCGAGTCATGGCTCACTGACAGGGAAACAGAGAGTGTCCATAAATGGGGTTAAATCCGAGTGGGGATCTGTAACAAGTGGCGTTCCACAGGGGTCAGTCTTGGGGCCCCTTGTTGTTTATAATATATATCAATGATCTTGATGAGGGAATTACTAGTGATATGACAAATCGCCGATGACACAAAGATAGGTAGGATAATTGATTCAAACGTAGATGTTAGGAACTTCAGGAGGATTAAACAAACTCTATTCTTGGTCAGAAAAGTGGCAGATGCAGTTCAATGTAGATAAGTGCAAGGTTCTGAAGCTTGGGAGTGCCCATAACCCTAGTACTTATAAATTAAATGATGTAGAACTTAGCCATACAGATTGCGAAAAAAGGGCTTGGGGTTATGGTGAGCAGCAACCTTAAACCAAGACAGCAATGCCTAAGCGTACGTAATAAGGCAAATAGATTACTGGGATTTATATCAAGAAGTGTAAGCAACAGAAGTCCAGAGGTCATACTGCAGCTTTATACATCATTAGTAAGGCCCACACCTTGATTATGCAGCTCAGTTCTGGTCTCCGTATTACAAAATGGACATAAATTCGTTAGAAAACATTCAGCGTAGGATGACTAAATTAATACATAGCATCAGAAATCTTCCTTATGAAGAAAGATTAAAGACTCTTAAGTTACATTCACTTGTTAGACGAAGAATGAGGGAGACCTGATCGAAGTGTATAAGTGGAAGATAGGTATTAATAAAGGGATATTAATAAGGTCTTGAAGATGTCTCTCCAAGAGAGAACCCGCAGTAATGGATTTAAATTAGATAAGTTTAGATTTAGAAAGGACATAGGAAAGTATTGGTTTGGAAATAGGGTAGTTGATGAGTGGAACAGTCTACCTAGTTGGGTTATTGAGGCTAGGACTTTGGGTAGTTTCAAATCTAGGTTGGATAAGTACATGAGTGGGAAGGGTTGGATTTGAGTGGGACTTTCACATCAGAGCTTATTTCTTGGGTAGCATTGAAAATTGGGTTGGGTAAATGTTTTGTTAGTGGCATGAATTGTAAAGGACCTGCCTAGTATGGGCCAGCAGGCCTCCTGCAGTGTTCCTCCTTTCTTATGTTCTTATGTTCTTATGCGTAAATGTGTTCATTGAGGCGGGTGTCGAGGTTTCTTGCTGTTTCACCTACGTAAATCTTGTCACAGCCTCCACAGGGTATAGTGTAAACTCCTGCATTGACTGGTTCGTGGTGCTTGGACTTTGTCTATATTTGTCCAACCTATTTTTATGTTACCCAAGTAATAGCTTTTATATCCTTTCACTCATGTACGAATTAATTGCTCTACCACATTGTATTACTTTTGTCACGACTACTACTACTACTACCACTAGTGAACATCGAAATGGTACCTCACTAGTATTGCACCTCACTCTGAGCCTTTATATACCCTCTGTGTCCATGTATTGTTTGTAATGGCTTGATAAAGCTCCTGGAGAGCGAAACGTTGCCACAATAAAATGTCACATTAGTTGCACTTGTGTCCTTTTACTTTACATACCCGAGTAATATGTGATTTGATTGATACAAAAATGTAACTTGCGTGTTGAAGAACCGGTGATTGCTGGCAGCTCCTACAATGACGAACGGTCGAGCCTCAACCCTTGTTTATCAATCACTGTATCTAGCTTTTCTAGGTTTTTTCTGTCTCCACCACAATAAATGCTATATTGTCACTATAGTTGACTGGTGGAAATTTTGGAGGAAAGACGCTTTTTCTGTAGTAATATTTGCTTCTCGTTGTGTATATTGCGACCGCTGGTAGCTACAGGTTATATGAAATTCACAGTATACGTCTGGTATTTCAAGAAAAAAGAAACTAATTAAAGTCACTCCACTCCACTAAGTACCATTATAATACTGGTTAGTTGCTACTACAACACTGTATTCTGCTATTCACTGGTATCACTAGATTATATGCGAGTACACTAGCAAGCCAGGAAGATTATTAAAACAGCTGACCTGTGGTAAGTTTCTGGCGACTTCTATTTTCAAAAGACACTTTAGCATTTATTTTCTATATACTAGGGAGCCACTGTAGTATACACTATACACTGTGTATACACAATGTTATCAGGGAGACTTTCTTTCCTCAGACAAAGAAAAGTTCTATTATTATTATTTTGCACATGGCACACTAGGCCTATGATTCCCCTCTGGCAGTAAACTCTGCTAGGTAGTGCACACTAATTCTCCTTTTTTGACTCAGTATATAATGTTTTCCACCCAAGATTGGTTCCAGGCGCTAGAGGGATGTATCGTGGATGTGGGTGGAGTTTATATATATAAATGTCATATGTCAGGGGAACGCCTTCTGACTGATCAAAAATATGGAGAAATAATTAATAACTTAGAGGAATAATAATGAAAATATTAAAAGTATTTAATTTAAGAAAACAGCTGCAGTTAGTTTCACTGAGATCTTAAGATACGAGAAACTTCTAAAACCTGGAAATGTTAGTTGTCCTGAGGAGGCGGTGGTATGTGGAAGCTGAGTACCTGGTGAAGCTCTTGTCATCCCTGTCCTGAGGAGGCGGTGGTATGTGGAAGCTGAGTACCTGGTGAAGCTCTTGTCATCCCTTTCCTGAGGAGGCGGAGGTATGTGGAAGCTGAGTACCTGGTGAAGCTCTTGTCATCCCTTTCCTGAGGAGGCGGAGGTATGTGGAAGCTGAGTACCTGGTGAAGCTCTTGTCATCCCTTTCCTGAGGAGGCGGAGGTATGTGGAAGCTGAGTACCTGGTGAAGCTCTTGTCATCCCTTTCCTGAGGAGGCGGAGGTATGTGGAAGCTGAGTACCTGGTGAAGCTCTTGTCATCCCTGTCCTGAGGAGGCGGTGGTATGTGGAAGCTGAGTACCTGGTGAAGCTCTTGTCATCCCTTTCCTGAGGAGGCAGAGGTATGTGGAAGCTGAGTACCTGGTGAAGCTCTTGTCATCCCTGTCCTGAGGAGGCGGTGGTATGTGGAAGCTGAGTACCTGGTGAAGCTCTTGTCATCCCTTTCCTGAGGAGGCGGAGGTATGTGGAAGCTGAGTACCTGGTGAAGCTGTCATCCCTGTCCTGAGGAGGCGGTGGTATGTGGAAGCTGAGTACCTGGTGAAGCTCTTGTCATCCCTGTCCTGAGGAGGCGGGTGGTATGTGGAAGCTGAGTACCTGGTGAAGCTCTTGTCATCCCTGTCCCGTGGAGGCGGTGGTATGTGGAAGCTGAGTACCTGGTGAAGAAGCTCTTGTCATCCCTGTCCTGTGGAGGCGGTGGTATGTGGAAGCTGAGTACCTGGTGAAGCTCTTTTTATCCCTGTCCTGTGGAGGCGGTGGTATGTGGAAGCTGAGTACCTGGTGAAGCTTTTGTCATCCCTGTTTCATAGTTCTCACTCGAGATATTAAAGAATACCTGAGAAGTTGCTGTGTCCCGTCGTCCGGGATCTAGCTACCACATATCTAGCGTCTACTGTGAATCACCATGCCAGCAGCACAGCTGATAATTAAACTAACACTGGTTAAGAGATGATTATTAAGTATAACACTGAAGATAGACAAAAGGTGGTAATTTTGCTTCAGTGTCATTACAGGTAACCAGGTTAAAATACAAAAAAAAAAAATGAAACATTCCTGGTAGACCACCTTACCTGATCAGGAGAAGAGTGGAGGTGAAGTGGTTTCCCAAACTTCAACCCAAACCAAGTAAGGTTAATTACCTGGAGAGTTTACCTGGAGAGAGTTCCGGGGGTCAACGCCCCTGCGGCCCGATCTGTGACCAGGCCTCATGGTGGATCAGAGCCTGATCAACCAGGCTGTTACTGAAAGTTAAGACACATGTGCAACATCTGGATATCTGTACTGATAAAACCACTGGATGGCGAAACGTCTACATTAACGATATTCAGATGTTGCACATGTGTCTTAACTTTCATATTGTCAGTATTTTATACCTTTCTTGCACAGGCTGTTACCTCTGGCTGCATGCAATCCAACGTATGAGCCACAACCCGGCTGGTCAAGTACTATCACGCGTAGAAACTTAAAAAAAAAAACTCACTTCCAAGGAAATCTTCAGTTTTACAGCGGCCCACAGGAGCTTGGTTGTCTAGTATCAGTGATAGGATTGTTGAGATTAACACTGTACTCGCTATTAGAATGTTAAGAAATGAAAAAGTCACTGTCACAGTGAACCTTACTAAGTGTCTAGAGGTAAATACACACAGATCTAAATGGAATGTGAAAACGTGCAATTGCATTAAGTTTTATAACCTGCATGAACTGTATCACTGTAGGCAACAAGAGCATTTTACCCCTCCATGGAAGATGTGTTCATTTAATATCACATACCTACAAGTCCCTCCCAAGAAGCTCATTGCTAGTAATCCCTTCCTTAAATTTCTTGTTAAAGCAACTGCTCAAGAAGAAATTTCTCACCTAGCTGGTAGTAATAAGTTATCACAAGTTATATACACTGGAATTATAAATGTACAATTGCTATGGATCCCATCACACATTGGCTTACTCCTTCATGATAAAGTTGATATGTTAGCCAAGAAGAGTACCCAGAAGGAGAACGTAGAATATAACTTTGGTATAACTGTGTTTAGCATTAGGAATAATATTAGGAGAGAAGTAAATAATGAAAATGATTGTTATAGGAATGCAGTTAGAGGTCTGAGTGGATCTATAACCCACTATGATAACATGAACGTAGTTGTTTATGGAGCAACTTGCAATGTGAACAGACTGACTGATGTTGTAGTGGCCAGGCTTAGGCTTGGTTACAAGTACTTCTGGCAGTTTGGGAGACACACAGATGATGATCAAACTAAATGTAAATTATGTGATCAGGCACATGGTCACTGTCTTGAACACTATGTGCTTAATTGTCCACTTATTGAAGAATACAGAGACAGACAATATAATAACCTATGTGACATGTCAAGATATCTTATTAATGAAAAAAAGACACCAGATATACTAAGCAAATTTTCTAAATTTGCTTGTAACAGATAAGTGAACTAAATACATAGATATAAATCCATATGTACACCTGTTAACCCTTTTGGGGCCTAATTCCAAGGCCTTTTGTATATCTATATGTTCTTGCGCTACCGTCCACAGAATGGATATGGGGTGCAGAATAAACTAGCCACTTCGGTGGCAAAATCTCAAAATGTCCCCCCTCAAGATGGCAGTATGGCCGGCGACACACTGTAACAGTTCATTGGAGTCTGAATTACCATAAGCCCATTTCAGTGACTTTTCCCTCACATTACCACATTTCGAAAACTCATAGTCAGAGGCAATAAGTAATTTCCAAAGTGGAGAGAACAATTTATAACCTCGGCTGAGCCAGTCTGAGAAGCGGTTGTCAGAGGCAGCTATATATACGACCTGGAGTTTACCTGGAGAGAGTTCCGGGGGTCAACGCCCCCGCGGCCCGGTCTGTGACCAGGCCTCCTGGTGGATCAGATCCTGATCAACCAGGCTGTTGCTGCTGGCTGCACGCAAACCAACGTACGAGCCACAGCCCGGCTGATCAGGAACTGACTTTAGGTGCTTGTCCAGTGCCAGCTTGAAGACTGCCAGGGGTAAGTTGGTAATCCCCCTTATGTGTGCTGGGAGGCAGTTGAACAGTCTCGGGCCCCTGACACTTATTGTATGGTCTCTTAACGTGCTAGTGACACGCCTGCTTTTCATTGGGGGGATGGAGCATCGTCTGCCAAGTCTTTTGCTTTCGTAGTGAGTGATTTTCGTGTGCAAGTTCGGTACTAATCCCTCTAGGATTTTCCAGGTGTATATAATCATGTATCTCTCCCTCCTGCGTTCCAGGGAATACAGGTTTAGGAACCTCAAGCGCTCCCAGTAATTGAGGTGTTTTATCTCCGTTATGCACGCCGTGAAAGTTCTCTGTACATTTTCTAGGTCGGCAATTTCACCTGCCTTGAAAGGTGCTGTTAGTGTGCAGCAATATTCCAGCCTAGATAGAACAAGTGACCTGAAGAGTGTCATCATGGCTTGGCCTCCCTAGTTTTGAAGGTTCTCATTATCCATCCTGTCATTTTTCTAGCAGATGCGATTGATACAATGTTATGGTCTTTGAAGGTGAGATCCTCCGACATAATCACTCCCAGGTCTTTGACGTTGGTGTTTCGCTCTATTTTGTGGCCAGAATTTGTTTTATACTCTGATGAAGATTTAATTTCCTCATGTTTACCATATCTGAGTAATTGAAATTTCTCATCGTTGAACTTCATATTGTTTTCTGCAGCCCACTGAAAGATTTGGTTGATGTCCGCCTGGAGCCTTGCAGTGTCTGCAATGGAAGACACTGTCATGCAGATTCGGGTGTCATCTGCAAAGGAAGACACGGTGCTGTGGCTGACATCCTTGTCTATGTCGGATATGAGGATGAGGAACAAGATGGGAGCGAGTACTGTGCCTTGTGGAACAGAGCTTTTCACCGTAGCTGCCTCGGACTTTACTCTGTTGACGACTACTCTCTGTGTTCTGTTAGTGAGGAAATTATAGATCCATCGACCGACTTTTCCTGTTATTCCTTTAGCACGCATTTCGTGCGCTATTACGCCATGGTCACACTTGTCGAAGGCTTTTGCAAAGTCTGTATATATTACATCTGCATTCTTTTTGTCTTCTAGTGCATTTAGGACCTTGTCGTAGTGATCCAATAGTTGAGACAGACAGGAGCGACCTGTTCTAAACCCATGTTGCCCTTTGGTTGTGTAACTGATGGGTTTCTAGATGGGTGGTGATCTTGCTTCTTAGGACCCTTTCAAAGATTTTTATGATATGGGATGTTAGTGCTATTTATTGGTCTGTAGTTCTTTGCTGTTGCTTTACTGCCCCCTTTGTGGAGTGGGGCTATGTCTGTTGTTTTTAGTAACTGTGGGACGACCCCCGTGTCCATGCTCCCTCTCCATAGGATGGAAAAGGCTCGTGATAGTGGCTTCTTGCAGTTCTTGATGAACACAGAGTTCCATGAGTCTGGCCCTGGGACAGAGTGCATGGGCATGTCATTTATCGCCTGTTCGAAGTCATTTGGCGTCAGGATAACATCGGATAGGCTTGTGTTAATGAAATTTTGTGGCTCTCTCATAAAAAATTCATTTTGATCTTCGACTCTCAGTCTGGTTAGCGGCTTGCTAAAAACTGAGTCATATTGGGACTTGAGTAGCTCACTCATTTCCTTGCTGTCATCTGTGTAGGACACATCTTGTTTAAGTAGGGGCCCAATACTGGGCGTTGTTCTCGATTTTGATTTGGCATAGGAGAAGAAATACTTTGGGTTTCTTTCGATTTCATTTATGGCTTTTAGTTCTTCCCGCGATTCCTGACTCCTAAAGGATTCTTTTAGCTTAAGTTCGATGCTTGCTATTTCTCTGACCAGTGTCTCCCTACGCATTTCAGATATATTGACCTCTTTTAGCCGCTCTGTTATTCTTTTCCGTCGCCTGTAAAGGGAGCGCCTGTCTCTTTCTATTTTACATCTACTCCTCCTTTTTCTTAGAGGAATAAGCCTTGTGCATACATCGAGTGCCACCGAGTTAATCTGTTAACCTGAAATTTAAATGACTGAATAGCCAACTCCCACTTTAATTACCTGCTATTTCCACCTTTAAAGTTCTCGAGGTACAGCAGGGGCTTGTGGTCTGTTTCAAGTATAAAGGGGTTACCGTATAAATAGTATTGGAACATGTTTATACCCCAAACTAATGCATAGTATTCCTTTTCTACCGTGGAATACCTTTCTTCTCTGGGAAGAAGCTTCTTACTAGCGAAAGATATCGGGAATGGAGAGACTTCTTGATGCTGTAGAAGAACACCTCCTGGTCCAGAATGAGAGGCATCTGTTCATAGATTAAAGATCATATTAATATCTGGCAACTTGAGAACTAGAAGGTTAGAAAACATCCTTTAAATTTGTTCATAGGTTTCTCAAGCATCTTCAGAACAAACAAGTGGTTCCTTCACATTCTTCTTTAATTAGTATGTGAGAATGGAAGACCACTTAAATTAGTGGCAAATTTTCTATATAAATTTACTGATGCCAGGAAACTTCATAGCATTTTTTTTTTATTTGGAAAGGTACTCTAGAATTGCTTTAGTCTTGTTTCGAACCGGAGATAATTATTGTCCAAAATGATAAACCCAAGGTATTTGTGGAAATTTGTCTCGACTGCCTCCATGTGAGTTGTCTACCTCTGTTGACACCGAACACTGAGTCTGGTTCCTCAGCCTCACAAGTGGCTTATATGACACATTTCCATAAATGACTGATGTTGCAAGAAATCTCGCCTGCATGCACAAATAAAGGATTAACTTACTTGGTGTTGGAGAATATATCCCGATCTTCAACCTCCCTAAGCTTTAACCCCTCTGGACTTCCCCTTCAGAACCACGTGCAGCCGGGAACCTTAATTCCTGCAATATTCATTCGGTATTAGTGACCTGCCTGCACCTCAGAAATTCCTGTTTCCAAGGGGGTGTCTATCCCCTAGTATAACTATGCAGGAAGTGACACTAGCGTCTTGGTTTGCGTGCAGCCAGCAGTAACAGCCTGGTTGATCAGGCTCTGATCCGCCAGGAGGCCTGGTCACAGACCGGGCCGCGGGGGCGTTGACCCCCGGAACTCTCTCCAGGTAAACTCCAGGTAAACTCCAGGGGACGCCAGTACATACTGGTCTTCGGCCGTCCGACTGCACAAAGACCCACAGCTCTACTCACTCGCAATTTCCCCCAGAAACTGGACAGAATACTGAGAAAGACAGGGAGGACTTGTCTTACTGTATGGGCGACTGAGGAGGTCATCTATGGTACTTCGAGGTGCCTCCACCAGATTTCTCCAGGGCCTAGTATGTGTAGACACGTGGGGCGCCGCCCTGCTGTTCACAGTGGTGTGCCTCGTTCGGAGTTTCGACAAAGAAGGAGGCACTGCGGTCTCAAAGCCCCGTGCCTCGACGTTCAAACTTGGGCTGCCAGTTCTCCCTAGCTAACGTAACCTAGTGTTTGCCTATATAAGACCCTATTCCTACCTACATTATTATTATCTACAGTTGCCTCAATAATCCTAATATTAGTGTACTAACAGTATAACCTACCTTTTCCTTGAAGGGTAAGTCTATCAATTAAAATGTACCTTCCAACCACCTTCGCCAACCCGGGTGTATGTATGTGTTTTGGGTAGATGTAAGGGCCCACCAACTCAGACGTTCCATCCATGACATGTTAGGGCCTTCATACGGCATATTTGCCTTGTGAAACTTTAGGACCGAATAAGTTTCCACAGTATTGCACTGTGAAATATCCGAGAAAACATTTCTTGGGTTTCACTGTAGGGCCATGAGCTCTCAGTCTCTGTAAAACAAGCGGCAGTGTAGTGATAGTGATCACGGATGATCCTGGACATGGGTCATGATGTATATATTATTGAGACACATTGAAACTTTAAGTCAGAGAGGACAATTCTCACAATATAGGTGGCACACGAGGTGACGAAGTTGCAAGGCATTGTGAGATATTGCACGAGTCCTCTATGAACAGAGAAAGCAATGTAGTGTAGATCTGGGTACAGATAGTAACATTGATGGTATGCTTTGAAAAATGTTGGATTCAGAGAGAATTTATATTCTATGAAATTTTAATAAATCATGATAGATTATTCAGGGCATGGGTTCAGCTTCCATTTGGCTGATCAGCTAAATAACAGAAATATTGTGCCACTCGGTTAGAATTTTATGTGGTTTTCTTCACCGTGATGACTGGTGAATGGAAAGCTGATATAGAAGGGCACTGTGAATTTAACATTAATAAACTGTCACTACGTGCCCCAGAATGGGAGAAATGTATTATTATTCATGCAAATGTGTATTTTTATTTTTATTTTTTATATTATCACAACTGGCCGGATCCCACCAGGCAGGTGCCCAAAAAAGAAAACTTTCACCCTCATACAACTCATCATGTCTTGCAGAAGGGTGCTTTATACACTACAGTTTTTAAACTGCAATATTAACAACCCCTCCTTCAAGTTGCAGGCACTGTACTTCCCATCTCCGGACTCTTCAAGTCCGGCCTGCCGGTTTTCCCTGAATCCTTCATAAATGTTACTTTTGCTCACCACTCCAACAGCACTCAAGTATTAAAAACCATTTGTTGCTCCATCACTCCTATCAAACACGCTCACGCAAGCCTCTGAATCCAAGCCCCTCGCACACAAAACCCTCTTTACCCCCCTCCCTCCAACCCTCCTAATGCCGAACCCCTACCCCGCCATCCCTTCCACTACAGACTGATACAACTCTGAAGTCAATTCTGTTTCGCTCCATTCTCTCTACATGTCGCGAACCACCTCAACAACCCTCCTCAGCCCTCTGGACCAAATACAGTTTTGGTAATCCCCACCTCCTCCATAACTTCCAAAACTACGATTCTCGCATATATATTCACACCACACATTCCGCATACATGCCCATCTTCCACTGCCTCCAGCCATTCTCCTCGCTGCAAACATTCATCACACACCTTCACACCCCATATAATAGCGATGGAAAAACTATACGTCTCTATACATTCCCCTCTTTGCCTCCAAGGCCTAAGTTCTTTGATCGTCCACAGACCCTAAGTGCCCACGTCCTTCTTTTTCCCTCATCAATTCGATGATTTCACCTCATCTTTCATACACCCATCCCTGACAAAACGTCCACTCCCAAATACAGAATACGTTCAGCCTCCTTCCATACTCTTCCCTCCAATCTGATATTCAATCTTTCATCACCTAATTCTTTTTTGTTATCCTCATAACCTTACTCATTCCTGTATTCACCTTTATTTTCTTTCTTTTGCACACCCCTATACCAAATTCATCCACCAATCTCTGCAACTTCTCTTCAGAATCTCCCAAGAGCACAGTGTCATCAGCAAAGAGCAGCTGTGACAACTCCCACTTTGTGTGTGATTCTTTATTTTTTAACTCCACGCCTCTTGCCAAGACCCCGCATTTATTTTCCTTAAAAACCCCATCTATAAATATTTTAAAACAACCACGGTGACATCACACATCCTTGTCTAAGGCCTACTTTTACTGGAAAAAATTTCCCTCTTTCCTACATACTCTAACTTGACCCTCACTATCCTCGTAAAAACTCTTCACTGCTTTCAGTAACCTACCCTCCACACCATACACTTGCAACATCTGCCAAAATTGCCCCCTATCCACCCTGTCATACGCCTTTTCCAAATCCAAAAATGCCACAAAGACCTCTTTAGCCTTATCTAAATACTGTTCACTTATATGTTTCACTGTAAACACCGGGTCCACACACCCCCTACCTTTCCTAAAGCCTCCTTGTTCATCTGCTACCTATTCTCCGTTTTAAACTCTTAATTCTTTCAATTATAACTCTACCATACACTTTACCAGGTACACTCAACAGACTTAACCCCTATAAATTTTTGCACTCTCTTTTATCCCCTTTGCCTTTATACAAAGGAACTATGCATGCTCTCGCCAATCCCTAGGTACCTTACCCTCTTCCATACATTTATTAAATAATTGCACCAAACCCCTCCAAAACTATATCCCCACCTGCTTTTAACATTTCTATCTTTATCCCATCAATCCCGGCTGCCTTACCCCCTTTCATTTTACCTACGCCTCACGAACTTCCCCCACACTCCCCAACTGGCTCTTCCTCACTCCTACAAGATGTTATTCCTCCTTGCCCTATACACGAAATCACAGCTTCCCTATCTTCATCAACATTTAACAATTCCTCAAAATATTCCTTCCATCTTCCCATACCTCTAACTCTCCATTTAATAAACTTTTCCTCTCCATTTTTAACTGACAAACCCATTTGTTCTCTAGGCTTTCTTAACTTGTTAATCTCACTCCAAAACTTTTCTTATTTTCAACAAATTTGTTGAAACATCTCACCCACTCTCTCATTTGCTCTCTTTTTTACATTGCTTCCCCCACTCTCTTAACTTCTCTCTTTTTCTCTCCATATACTCTTCCCTCCTTGCATCATTTCTACTTTGTAAAAACTTCTCATATGCTAACTTTTTCTCCCTTACTACTCTTTTTACATCATCATTCCACCAATCGCTTCCTCTTCCCTCCTGCACCCACTTTTCTGTAACCACAAACTTCTGCTGAACACTCTAACACTACATTTTTAAACCCTACCCCAACCTCTTCGACCCCATTCCCTATGCCTCATTAGCCCATCTATCCTCCAATAGCTGTTTATATCTTACCCTAACTGCCTCCTCTTTTAGTTTATAAACCTTCACCTCTCTCTTCCCTGATGCTTCTATTCTCCTTGTATCCCACTACCTTTTACTCTCAGTGTAGCTACAACTAGAAAGTGATCTGATATATCTGTGGCCCCCATAAACATGTACATCCTGAAGTCTACTCAACAGTCTTTTATCTCCCAATACATATCCAACAAACTACTGTCATTTTTGCCCAACATCATATCGTGTATACTTATTTATCCTCTTTTTCTTAAAATATGTATTACCTATAACTAAAAACCCCCTTTTTATACAAAGTTCAATCAAAGGGCTCCCATTATCATTTACACCTGGCACCCCAAACTTACCTTTCCACAACCCCCTCTAAAAGTTTCTCCTACTTTAGCATTCAAGTCCCCTACCACAATTACTCCTTCACTTGGTTCAAAGGCTCCTATACATTCACTTAACATCTCCCAAAATCTCTCTCTCCTCCCTCTGCATTCCTCTCTTCTCCAGGTGCATACACGCTTATTATGACCCACTTCTCGCATCCAACCTTACTTTTTAAACCACATAATTCTTGAATTTACACATTCATATTCTCTTTTCTCCTTCCATAACTGATCAATTTTAAAATTACTGCTACCCCTTCCTTTGCTCTAACTCTCTCAATACTCCAGATTTAATCCCATTTATTTCCCCCCACTGAAACTCCCCCTACCCCCTTCAGCTTTGTTTCGCTTAGGGCCAGGACATCCAACTTCTTTTCCCTTCATAACATCAGCAATCATCTGTTTCTTGTCATCCGCAAATACATCCCGCACATTTAAGCAACCCAGTTTTATAAAGTTTTTCTTCTTTTCTTTTTTAGTAATTGTATACAGGAGAAGGGGTTAAATAGCCCATTGCTCCCGGCATTTTAGTCGCCTCATACGACACGCATGGCTTACGGAAGGAAGATTCTTTTCCACTTCCCATGGACAATAGAAAAATAAAAAAGAACAAGAGCTATTTAGAAAAAGGAGAAAAACCTAGATGTATGTATATATATATATGCATGTGCGTGTCTGTGAAGTGTGACCAAAGTGTAAGTAGGAGTAGCAAGATATCCCTGTTATCTTAGCGTGTTTATGAGACAGAAAAAGAAACCAGCAATCCTACCATCATGCAAAACAGTTACAGGTTTTTGTTTCACAGTCATCTGGCAGGACGGTAGTACTTCCCTGGGTGGTTGCTGTCTACCAACCTACTACCTATATATTGCTGATGTTTCATTAAAAGTTAAAATGAAAATATCTTGTTTTATGTTATTATTTGCATTATTATATTAGCTCATGTTCGTTGTAACATTTACAGCTCTCACTGTGCTGCTCTCTGGCTGGAGAGTTGTGATTCACTTGCTTGTTTGTGTCAGGTAGAATCTGGCACCATCACTGGAGTAAGCATGGGCTAGAAATGTGGTCGCACATGATGTTGGAATTGTAGTCCCTACCTCTCTTGAGAGTTACTTCTCCTACAAGAAGCATCTCTCTTGTAGCTCTCATCTCTCTGGCTGTTCCCGATTTAGACTGTTTTTGAGAAAGTATGTTTTCGTCGGAGAGTCGAAACATACTTCTTGTAACCCTGTGTAACTCTGTTCACAGAGCATTGTTCACACTTAGTGATTTATGACGTTTTGTAGAGGTTGTGTGTCGTGGATCACTGTTCAACTCTGGTTGTGTGTCGTGGATCACTGTTCAACTCTGGTTGTGTGTCGTGGATCACTGTTCAACTCTGGTTGTGTGTTGTGGATCACTGTTCAACTCTGGTTGTGTGTCGTGGATCACTGTTCAACTCTGGTTGTGTGTCGTGGATCACTGCTCAACTCTGGTTGTGTGTCGTGGATCACTGTTCAACTCTGGTTGTGTGTCGTGGATCACTGCTCAACTCTGGTTGTGTGTCGTGGATCACTGTTCAACTCTGGTTGTGTGTCGTGGATCACTGTTCAACTCTGGTTGTGTGTCGTGGATCACTGTTCAACTCTGGTTGTGTGTCGTGGATCACTGTTCAACTCTGGTTGTGTGTCGTGGATCACTGCTCAACTCTGGTTGTGTGTCGTGGATCACTGTTCAACTCTGGTTGTGTGTCGTGGATCACTGTTCAACTCTGGTTGTGTGTCGTGGATCACTGCTCAACTCTGGTTGTGTGTCGTGGATCACTGTTCAACTCTGGTTGTGTGTCGTGGATCACTGCTCAACTCTGGTTGTGTGTCGTGGATCACTGTTCAACTCTGGTTGTGTGTCGTGGATCACTGTTCAACTCTGGTTGTGTGTCGTGGATCACTGCTCAACTCTGGTTGTGTGTCGTGGATCACTGTTCAACTCTGTTTGTGTGTCGTGGATCACTGTTCAACTCTGGTTGTGTGTCGTGGATCACTGTTCAACTCTGGTTCCAAGCTGAAGCTTTAAAATATTGACATGATGCATTCTTTTTTTACCCTTGACATCCAAGAGGTAATCTGCCTTATTACAAACCTTTACTACTTAATACAGCTCGTGCCAGGGAATTGATTTGTTGAATTTGTCTGGTAAAAGAACTAAAACTTCATCACCAATATTAAATTTCCTCTTAAAGTTCTTAAAGTTCTTTTGGCCCGCATAACGGAGATAAAACACCTCAATTACTGGGAGCGCTTGAGGTTTCTAAACCTGTATTCCCTGGAACGCAGGAGGGAGAGATACATGATTATATACACCTGGAAAATCCTAGAGGGACTAGTACCGAACTTGCACACGAAAATCACTCACTACGAAAGCAAAAGATTGGCAGACGATGCACCATCCCCCCAATGAAAAGCAGGGGTGTCACTAGCACGTTAAGAGACCATACAATAAGTGTCAGGGGCCCGAGACTGTTCAACTGCCTCCCAGCACACATAAGGGGGATTACCAACAGACTCCTGGCAGTCTTCAAGCTGGCACTGGACAAGCACCTAAAGTCAGTTCCTGATCAGCCGGGCTGTGGCTCGTACGTTGGTTTGCGTGCAGCCAGCAGCAACAGCCTGGTTGATCAGGGGCTGATCCACCAGGAGGCCTGGTCACAGACCGGGCCGCGGGGGCGTTGACCCCCGAAACTCTCTCCAGGTAAACTCCAGGTAATTCCTTGGAATTACTAACAAACACCTACTCACGTCATTTGGATTTTTCTGCTGATACTTCTTGAATGGCAGATTATATACAAATTTATAAGAAAATTTTTTTGGGGGATCACGTCGCCCGTTAAGGCTAACTTTCATGTTTCTTCTAAGGCAGTCCCCTCAAGGAAGGTTCCTTGATGTTGGTGAGGGGCTCTTGATTTAGGGAATTGGATCTGTGCTCCAGTTCCCCGAATTAAGCCTGAATGCCTTCCACATCCCCCCCCCCAGGCGCTGTATAATCCTCCGGGTTTAGCGCTTCCCCCTTGATTATAATAATAATAATTCTAAGGAAGTACAAATCTTTTCAAAACCTAAATCTGTGTGAGAAAGTTCTAAAGCTTTTCCTGAGACTTCTGGTGCTGTAGTGGAAGAAACCTGAGTATTAAGAGGGTTGGATTCCAATTATTATAATGGAAAAGAACTGCTAAACCACAAGCAAAGGGCTGGCCAATTACCTCTTTCCCATAGCCAGGTTGTGCGTGTGGACTCCTCACCTCGTTCTGTTGGGATCTTAAGTGTGGTAAAAACAGCCTGACCACAAGGCTGTTTTTACCACACTTAAGATCCCAACAGAACGAGGTGAGGAGTCCACACGCACAACCTGGCTATGGGAAAGAGGTAATTGGCCAGCCCTTTGCTCTGAGCTCGCCACCACCGACTGGAATGCTCTTCTCCAGGGGGATGTTGACAACCAAGTGAAAGCCTTCACTGGACACATCCTTAATCTGCAACAAGAACACATTCCTCACCGGCAATATGTGACAAAGCCTACAGATCAGCCTTGGTTTGGCTTTCGTTGTAGAGAGGCTGCTACTGCTAAGTACAAAGCATGGCGAAGGTATAAGAGACATCCTACCACCTATAACAGGAACTTGCACATGCAAGCCTGTAGGCATATGGGTGATGTTCAAAAGTGGGCCATTACTAAATGGGAGGTGGACACTAAAAGAAAGTTAGCATCAGGTAGGGTAGGCTCCAAAACCTGGTGGTCCCTGGTCAAGGACAGACAAGGTTATCTGCCTGATGAACTTATTCCACCTCTAAATCGACAGGATGGGACCACCTCTACTAGTAGTCAAGAGAAGGCGGACCTCTTTGCTGAACACTTTGCTACCAAAATGCAAGTTCCTGATCCAGCAAGGGACCCTCCTTGGCTAGCTGCAAGAACTGTGTCAAAACTGTCAGTGGTGACAATAAGGCAGGAGGAGGTGCATTTCCTTCTTAAATCACTTGACCAAGAAAAGGCTGTGGGCCCAGACAAGTTGAGCCCAAGATTGTTGAGAAGATGTGCAGACCAGCTAGCAGCACCTCTAACTCGCATCTTTCAGCACTGCCTAGTACAGTGTAAATGGCCCTCTCCATGGAAAGAGGCAAATGTAGTCCCTGTTCACAAAAAGAAGAGCAGAGCAGAAATCAGCAACTACAGACCAGTGTCACTCCTGTCAATCACTGGTAAGATCCTTGAGACAATAATCTCAAGACAAATGACAGATTTTTTTGACTACCACTCACTACTTTGTGATCGTCAATATGGCTTCAGGAAAGGTTTACTCTGCTGCTGATCTGTTGTTAAACCTCTCCACTAAGTGGCACCAGTCACTGGATGAATCCAAAGTCAGCTGTGTGGTAGCACTGGACATTGCTGGCGCTTTCGACCGGGTGTGGCACCAGGCCTCTTAGCAAAACTTCAAGCACTGGGAATTGCAGGCTCTACGCTATGTCTCCTCAGTGATTACCTTCATGGTAGATCTCTAAGTGTAGTCCTCAATGGAACGGAATCAGCAAGGCATCCTATTGGGGCAAGCGTTCCACAAGGAAGTGTGCTGGGTCCACTGTTATGGAATGTCTACTTCAACGACCTTCTTCATCTCATCCCAGAATCACATGCATATGCAGACGACTGTACACTGACATTCACTTATCCAAGAGAAGAAATGCCAGCTGCTCTAAGCTACATCAATCACCAGCTGAGAGCTATATCAGCTTGGGGAAATAGATGGCAAGTAACATTTGCAACCTGAAAAAACGCAAATGATGTTCGTCTCTAGGCACCATGATGGTAATGCTGGCGCAGTAGTAAGGATGAATGGACGATGTTGGCACCTGAGAGAAGTTGATATCCTTGGGGTGAAATTTGACTCCAAACTAACCATAGAAGAACCATGTTGTAAATCTTGCAAACAAGGCAGCCAGGAACTTACAGCACTTCGCCGTACTCGCATCTGCTTACAGTAGGGGTTGCAAGATCCTGTACGAGGCACAAGTACGCTCACAACTTGAGTATGCTCCACTTTCTTGGTTTGCCTGCCCCCCCTCTCATCTGACTGCTTGACAGAGTAGAGAACAGAGCAAGACGTCTCATCTCTCGCCTGGACCCATCCTGGATAGATCTGTCATTTCAGCAGAGCCTTCAACATAGGAGGGATGTGGGTGGCCTTACTGTTATGTACAAGGCCAATATTGTCAAAATACCACACTTGGATCCACTTCGAGGACAGCGTGAAACAAGCTTTTATGCCACAAGACGGGCAGAAAGCAGCAACTTCACTCTGGCTGTACCCTTCTCCAGAACATCACTCCATCTGAGATCATACATACCCAGGATGACTCGAGTATGGAACACATTCGTACAGCATAATGATGTCAACGAGATAACGTCAGTTGATCAAATGAAAATGCTGGCCCACAGATGGCTCCAACTTCATCCTGTTCCCTACTTGTATGTCTCATAACAAAAATGCTTTCAAATGAGCTGATGTAGGTAACAGCTCTTAGCTTGCCAATAAAGTTAGGAATCCTTAACCTGTAAATAGCTGTCAATAAAGCTAGGGATCCTTAACCTTGTCAAACCCTGTGTAAAAAAAAAAAAAAAAAAAAAAAAAAAAAAAAAAAAGGGTTATACAGTGCAGCAGGCAGGGAAGGATGCAGGGTAATGGGTGGCAAGAGAGAGAGAGAGGGATGATTATTAGGTTATGGAGTGCAGCGGGGCAGTGGATAGTGCAGGGGTAGAGGGTAGCAAGAGAGATTAAGGTAGAAAGGGCTGAGGAGAGTGCTAGAGGCATCATCATCAGAGTGTGTGTGTAGTAAATCAGTTGCTGCCAAAAAGTCAACGAAAGAGTCTGGATTAAAGGAGGGTCCATCAGCAAGAAGGGAAGATAAAGAAAGGGCAGCATAATGGAGACGACGTTGGAGATAAATTCTGCGTGCTCGTTGATAGAGTGGGCAGTACAACAGAATGTGGTTAACAGATACTGGAGCTTGACAATTCTCACAGAGAGGAACAGGGCGATTCTCCATGAGATACTCGTGAGTAAGACGAGTGTGGCCGAAGTGAAGATGGGAGAGAATAGTCTCCCAACCCTGACATTTATGACAAAAAGATGGCCAGAAACCTATACTCAGTTTAACATTGGTGCCAACGGGTGCGAAGATGGGTAGCAATTACAGAAAAATAATTTGTGAATGGAACACCTCTATGTGAAACTGGGAGGTTGTTATGCTGACCGCCCGCAGCAGTGTCTGCCTGTCATTGCCCTGCTACATCTCTCATGACATGGACCCCCCCAACCCCAAAAAAAATATCTTTGTATTTGCTAGAGCTACGGTGTAACCACAAGTTGGATCGAATGAAATAAGGGGTGAGGTTGCAACTTCAAAATTTGTTTATAGCCTGTAAAGCACTAAGGGAGTCCGAAAAACAACCATGAATGATGACACAGGCATAGAATGCAATATAAAACGGATAAGCTGCTACAAGAATGGATACATTCAGCCGTAAAATGATAGCGAGGTAATAATTTCCCTGCAAGAATCTGTCCAGAAAACACTGCTGCAAATCGAACGCCATCAGAGAACTCACGAACCATCGATGTGTGACATGAGAATTGAGAGGGGAAGTGGTCAAGAAAAAGACAGAGGGAAGCCACGGTAGGTAGTTGGACTTTCGTGCATGGCAGTGGGAAAAAACAAACATGAACAGCTGAAACTTCCCAAGGGGGCAGGGAAAAGTGAGATGCTACATGAATACAGAAAGGTGGTAAGTGAAAAGAAGACAAGAGCGAATGTAGGTGGAGAGAAAAGGGGTGGAGTAAACAGGGGTGACGAACAAATGAAGAACGTCTACTAACATCAATGACTATCCTATATACGGAAGGACTGTGGAGGTCATGAGATCGAACTTAAGGCACCTAAAATGGAGGAATATAGCAAATAATATTGTTGCAGTAATAACACCAGGAGGCAGCTCTGATGAAAACTCACACTCACGCGAGCTTTTAAATCTCTGCCCAAAATTCAATTTAAACCAGCAAATAATAGAGCCTACTAGACTGGAGAATACACTAGACCTCATCTTCACTAACAATGATGATCTGATAAGAAATGTCACCATATCAAAAACAATATACTCAGATCCACAAAACATAATTGAGTTCAGTCTGTAATGCGCGGAAGCCCAGACCGACATAATGAGATTAGTCAGAGGGAGCATTCACCAAATTCAATTTAATAACAAAAAACATAAAGTGGACCAAGTAACCAAGTCCTAAAAGGATATTAAGCTGGGTAGATTATTTTTACTAAGCAACACAACCCCCAACTTATGCCTTTGAACTGATTAACTCGGTGGCACTCGATGTCTATGTATGCACTATGCTTATTCCTCTAAGAAAAAAGGTGGAGTAGATGTAAAATAGAAAGAGGACAGGCGCTCCCTTTACAGGCGACGGAAAAGAATAACAGGAGGCGCCCCGCTTAAAAGAGGTCAATATATCTGGAAAATGCGTTAGGGAGACACTCTGTCGAGAAATAGCAAGCTAATCGAACTTAAGACTCTAAGAATCCCTTTAGGAAGTCAGATCGCGGGAGAACTAAAAGCCATAAATGAAACGAAAGAAACCAAAGTATTTTCTTCTCTTATCCGAATCATTCGAGAACAACGTCCAGTATTTGGGCCCCTTTAAACAAGATGGAGTCATAACACAGATGACAGGCAAGGAAATGAGTGAGCTACTCAAGTCCCAATATGACTCGTTTTTAGCAAGCCGCTAACCAGACTGAGAGTCGAAGATCAAATGTATTTTTTATGAGAGCGCCACAAAATTTGATTAACTCAAGCCTAATCCGATGTTATCCTGACGCCATAATGACTTTTGAACAGGCGATATAAATGACATGCCCATTGCACTCTACCCCAGGGGCCAGATCATGGAACTCTGTTTTCATCAAGAACTGCAGAAGCCCCTATCATGAGCCTTTTTCATCTATGGAGAGGGAGCATGGACTCGGGGGTCGTTCTCACCACATTTCTAAAAACAACGACATTATCCCCATCACAAAGGGGGCAGTTAAAAAAGCACAGCAAAGAACTACAGACCAATAGCACCAACATCCCATATCATAAAAATCTTCGAAAGGGTCCCTAAGAAGCAAGCATCACCACCATCTAGAAACCCATCAGTTACACAAACAAAGGGAAATGTGTTTAGAAAAGTCGTCGCTCCTGTCTGTCTCAACTATTTGGATCACTACGCACAAGGTCCTAAATGCACTAGAAGACAAAAGAATGAGATGTAATATATACCAGTCTTTGCAAAAAGCCTTCGACAAGTGTGACCATGCACGTATTAGGCACAAAATGCGTGCTAAAGGAAATAAACAGCAAAAGTCGGTCGATGGATCTATAAATTTCCTCACTAACAGCAGAACACAGAGAGTAGTCGTCAACAGAGTTACGTCCGAAGGCAGTGTACGGTGAAAAGCTCTGTTTCCACAAGCACAGTTCCTCGCTCCCTTTTGTTCCTCATCCTCCATATCCGACATAGACAAGGATGTCAGCCCACTGCACGTGTCTTCCTATCAGTTGACCACCGAATCTGCCATGACAGTGTCTTCCAATTGCAGACACTGCAACGTTCCAGGCGGAATCAACCAAATCTTTCTGTGGGGCTGCAAGAGGAAAACATTTGAAGTTCACGATGAGAATGTCAATTACTCAGATATGGTAAACATGAGGAAATTAATCTTCATCAGAGTACCAAACATTTCTGGCGACAAATAGAGCGAAACACCAACGTCAAAGTCCTGGGTTGTGATCATGTCGGGGATCTCACCTTCAAGGACCATAACATTGCTATCAATCGCATCGGCTAGAAAAATGCAAGGAGGATTAATGGAGAACCGTCAAAATAGGGAGGCCAAAGCCCCATGATGACACTCTTCAGGTCACTTGTTCTATCTAGGCTGGAATATTGCTGCCACTCTAACAGCACCTTTCAAGGCAGGTGAAATTGCGGACTTGAAAAATGTACAGAGTGAGTACTTTCACGGCGCGCATATAACGGAGATTATAAAAACACCTCAATTACTGGGGAGCGCTTGAGTTTCCTAAACCTGTATTCCCTGGATCGCAGGAAGGGAGAGATACATGATTATAAAACTGGAAAATCCTAGAGGGAAACTAGTACCGAACTTGCCACACGAAAATCACCTCACTACGAAAAGCAACGATGGCAGACGATGCACCATCCACCCAATGAAAAGCAGGGGGTTCACTAGCACGTAAGAACCAAAAAAAGTGTCAGGGCCCAACTGTACAACTCCTCCCGGGGGCCCCCGGTGGGTAAAGCTCCCGCTTCAAACAAAAAGGGGGCCCGGGGTTCGAAATTTCCCCGGGGTGGAAACATTTCGACACGTTTCCTTACACCTGTTGTCCTGTTCACCTAGCAGCAAATAGGTACCTGGGTATTAGTCGACTGGTGTGGGTCGCATCCTGGGGGACAAGATTAAGGACCCCAATGGAAATAAGTTAGACAGTCCTCGATGACGCACTGACTTTCTTGGGTTATCCTGGGTGGCTAACCCTCCGGGGTTAAAAATCCGAACGAAATCTTATCTTATCTTATCTTAAGGGGGATTACCAACAGACCCCTGGCAGTCTTCAAGCTGACACTGGACAAGCACCTAAAGTCAGTTCCTGATCAGCCGGGCTGTGGCTCGTACGTTGGTTTGCGTGCAGCCAGCAGCAACAGCCTGGTTGATCAGGCTCTGATCCACCAGGAGGCCTGGTCACAGACCGGGCCGCGGGGGCGTTGACCCCCGGAACTCTCTCCAGGTAAACTCCAGGAACATAATAGCGAAGGCAATGACCATCTACTCCTATCTCATCTCCCATAACATTCTCAACCCCTGCCAATTTGGATTCAGGCCTAATAAAATTACTAATGATGCTATTATACACATGCTAGAACATATATACACTGCAATAGAGAAAAAAGAAGTCCCACTGGGGATCTTCATTGACTTACGTAAAGCTTTTGATACAGTTGACCATGACTTGCTCCACGTAAAATTGTCACACTATGGTATAAGAGGGCACTCCCTCAACTACCTCAAGTCATACCTCAGCAACAGAAGCCAATAAGTGTACGCAAATGGGGCAAACTCTTCCGCACAACCAATTACAGTTGGTGTCCCACAGGGAAGTGTCCTTGGCCCTCTTCTCTTTCTCCTATACATAAATGACCTACCAAATGCTTCGCAATTACTCAAACCCACACTTTTTGCAGATGACACTACATACGTCTTCTCTCACCCGAGCCCAGTCACGCTAGCCAATACTGTAAACACCGAATTACAGAAAATATCTACCTGGATGAGGACTAACAAACTTACATTAACCATTGACAAAACCTACTTCATTCAGTTTGGTAGCAGAGCTACAGATGTACCTCTTAACATAACGATAAACGGATCACCTATCACAAAGCTAACAGAGGGAAAATTCTTAGGAATCCACCTCGATAATAGACTCAAATTTTCATACACATATACAACAAATTTCTAAGAAAATTTCCAAGACTGTAGGCATACATCGAAGATACGGTACTATGCTCCACAGTCAGCCCTCCTGGCCCTTTATCACTCTCTTATTTACCCTATCTCACCTATGGAATTTGTGCATGGGGCTCAACAACAACTAACCATCTCAGACCACTAAATTACCCAACAAAAGGCTGCAGTTAGAATGATAACAATTCTCACTACAGGCAACACACTCCACCATATTCAAAACATCAACCCTACTCACCATACAAAACATCCATACTATTATTGCACTTATTACATACATAGAACACTTAACTCTGATATTAACCCTCCCCTGAAACATCTCCTTGCCAACCTCAACAGAACACATGACCATAATACAAGGCACAGATCACTCTTTGATGTTCCTCGTGTCCATCTCACGCTATGCAAAAACTCAATGCACATAAAGGCCCTAAAATCTGGAATTCATTACCTGTAAATATAAAAGAAACACTACCTGTTTATAAATTCAAGTCTCTTCTCAAAGTTCACTTACTCACTCAAAACCAAATAAATACTGAATAACTGAACCATATAAATTGTATATCCTAAATGTTACTCACAATTATGTCACACAAATGTTAAACCTAACTTTGTTATTTTTTTTTTAAATACACTACCTGAATGAACAGCAATGCATGCAACCATATGACCTGTCTTTGTAATACTCATTTGTATTTTATAGTTATCTGTTTACAATAATGTCTTATCACTGATTTCATCATTGCTTAGTTTAATCTTAAGTTAATTTTAAGCCAGCCCGTAATGCTATGCATATAATGTGGCTTTGGCATGCTGCTCTTACCTGTATTTTTTGTACCTCTGTATGTATGCTAAAATTTATAAATAAATAAATAAATAAATAAATAAATCACGGCAATCAGACAAGGATGCGATATTCACTTCGCAGATTAGATTTAGATTTTGCCACCGAAGGTAGTGGCTAGTTTATTGTGCAACCCATATCCTGCCTGTGACGGCTTAGCGGCGAGAAGCAATATGGATACACAACAGGCCTAGGAACTAGGCCCCAAAGGGTTAACAGGAATACATATGGATTTATATCTACATATCTATAGTTCACTTACTCTGTTAACAAGCAAATTTTAGGAAATTTGGCTTAGTATATCTGGTTATCTTATTTTCATTATTAATAAGAATCATTGACTGTACATAGGTTATTATACTGTTGTCTCTGATCATTCTGCAGATGTAACAGAAGAGGAAGGAAAGTTGGAGGGTAACTATGGAGGAAGACGGGGGGAACAGGGAAAGAGGGAGGGACAACACAAAGGGGGTTAGTGGAACTTCCACTTTGTCGTGGTGAGCTGGAAAGGGGGGTGAGAACTAGGCTCCGAGATAGAAGCTTGAGTCTGTACACGATGACTGGATGTTAAAGAAAGTGTAGGTTGCGATGGTCTCGTATAGACTGAGAAGCAAGCGAGTGAGATGATGTAGTAAAGTAGAAAAGTGGGGCAGAGGAGGCAAGTGTCAGTGGATTAAAACTGCAAAGGAATTTGGAAACTGGAGTGACCCCATTATTCTATTATTAAAGATTAGCGGTAATCTCCGGACCGGGCCCTTTCCAAAGTGGTTGCGCCCGGCCTTGGCTCCCTCTTTAGGGAAGGGTCTGAGAACCTTTAGTCTTCCCATGGGAGGAGGCACAAGTTCCTCCCTCATCTTGGGACCAACTGTCCCCAGGCCTAAGCCACAAGCTAGGCCTCAGGACAACTGTCCCCAAGGCTAGCCAAAAGCTAGGCCTCTTGGTTTTGCCATCCCCCCCCAAGGGGGAAATGGGAATGCGTCTTATGAGTAAAGGCTCGGGCTCAGGCACCACCCTACCCTAAAAGGGGGTTAGGCATGGTGTCGATGGGGGTGACCCCAGAGAAGCGCAGGGGATTGGGAGGCGGAAAACCATCGGGTTGGAGGTCTTCGGGCTACCGAGCATTGGGACATGAGGAAGTTTTCCTTGAAGGTGGAGTGAGTGACTGCCATAATGTAAAGCCCTCCGTTCCTTAAGGTAACGGATTTTTTCATTTGATAGACCTGGCATGGCTAAAAAGGAAGGATGGGGTTTCCTTGCAATTGAGACAAGAGGGGGGAAGTTACAATATGTAGGGGAATGTTTGCTGACCACAGACTGGGATACCACCCGTTGCAGTGTTCAGGGGTTGCCAAAACGCCAGCAATTACGACACTGTTGGAGAGTGGAAACTACTTGATGGACCACTAGACGATGACCTGCAATATAAACAGAGGACGGAAGTTCATGGCAGTTGAAGGTTAAATGAGCGATGTTACTAGGAAAGTGCCTCCACCCACAAGCGGGCAGGATGTATCTACCTTAAGAATAGGGAGGTTTTGAAGGGCTAATTGTTCTAAAACATCTTCGCCACAAGACAAAAAATTTCTTTGTACAATAGTACATGGCAAGACCACAGTACCACTGCAAGAATTAAGAGTAGCGTGCTTACAAACGGTGACTGGTATGTTATCTATGGAAGTGATGTGGGAGAGAGCATGAGCTTGAATTAAATTCTATACTGTTATGACATGCACGCAGCTTCAAAGTGTGTGGAAGGATATATTTTGGCAAGCTTACCTTCCATGATCAGACAGATAATCAGTTTGAGACATCGTTTGTAATATTCGTTAGCCTGGTATGTAAAGGTAGTGAGTGTCACATAGGTCATTTTTGAGCGATCATCGACGAACTGTCGTCAGTTTTTTTTTTTATATTTTATTTAAAACAATACAATACATTAAATAAATAAAAGAACATAGTATCAGTTCTTACCCAGAATTATAAATTACATTGTCAAAATACACATAAACATTTAACTTTGTGCTGACACAAACTGCCCCTCATCCTCTATACATTTTTTTTTTTTTTTGTATTTAAAATACAGGTTTACATTATACGGTAAGCAAACATGTTACGAAACCAATCAACATATAAAAACAAAATTAAAGTACAACATACGTATACACCATCAAAAAAGAAAAAGAAACTTCGCACAGGTGTACCAACAACATATCCAGAGAATCTACTTCAGCACACTTAAACATCTTATGCCAAGTTTTATATACAAAACAATTCTTAAAGGTAAAAACCTCACCACATACCATTAAAACCTATACATCCACCCCCCACCAAAAGGTACATTTATAAAGTCGTACATATGTGCTCTGGAAGTAAAAGGTACCCCCCCCTCATCAAATACCTACAAAACATCGACATCGTGGTGGCCCGGTGGCCTGGTGGCTAAAGCTCCCGCTTCACACACGGAGGGCCCGGGTTCGATTCCCGGCGGGTGGAAATTCCGACCCCGTTTCCTTACACCTGTTGTCCTGTTCACTAGCAGCAAATAGGTACCTGGGTGTTAGTGATGGTGTGGTTTGCTCCGGGGGACAAGTTAAGGCCCCCAATGGAAAAAAGTTAGCAGCCCTCGGAGCATGACTTTTTGGGTTTCTGGGTGGTAACCCCCGGGGGTTTTTAAAAATCCGAACGAAATTTATCTTACTTAAGGCGCAGGTACTACTTACTCTAAGTAACATTTTGAAAACTTTGCTAGCATAAAAAGGATAATATCTCTATTTCAACAGGGTCCCAATCCCCCCCAAGACTTTTTACACTATTTCCCTATACCAGTAAAATACATAATATACCCGTACTTGAACTCATATGCAAAAATACCCAACAAAGTATCTAAAAATTTGCTTTTCAAAAAATTTCAATAATTTTTTATTTTCCCTTACTATACTTTATATGTGACTTTAAAAAATAAAATAGCAAGGGGAAAACAAAGCGTGTACTTTTAAATATTTCCTACCCTACACAACAGTGTACACGACATGTCTTTTAAAATTTAACCAGGGCTGAAACTTATATGTTAGGCCCTTTTGTACCAAAAAAACATCTCGCATAAAACAAAACTGTCCACGTTACCATGACGTTGTAACTTCGACCTTTTGTTTTCAGAAATTGTTCTTAAGAATTTCATTCAAGAGGGAAAACCCCGGCTTTGATCGTTTTTTACGTCATTGGCATACCCAGTAAACCATTTGTATGTGCTTTTTTTTAAACATTTTTAAGGCACTTTAAAAACGTTTTTAAAAAAAAATTTATGTTTATTTTTTTTACTTTGATCCATTTTTGGGGGAACTTGTAAAACTATTTAAAAATTTCTAAAATTAAGGTAATGGGGGGGGTTTTTCTTTACCCACAAATCTCCATCGGATTTAGATTGGGGGGCAAACTGGCAAAATTTTGAAAAATTATTGGGGAAAAAAATTGGGTTTGTGAAAGGAGGTAATGGGTTATTTTAAAAAGGTTTTAAAGGGGTTGGGTTTTTAAGGGTGAAAAATGGTTTATCGGGGGGAAAAAGTGTTTATGAAAGTGGGGGTATATGGGGGGTTTTTGGGGGAAAAGGAAATAATGGGGGGTAAAAAATAAGAAAAATATAATAAAAAAATAAATAAGAAAGTATAAATAAGAAAGGTTTAATAAATTTAAAAACGAAAGATATAAAAAAAAGTTAAAAAAAAGAAAAAATAAAAGTATAAATAAGAAAGATATAAAAAAAGAAAGATTAAATAAGAAAAAAATAAAAATAAGGAAGAAATAACTAGAAAAGGATTAATAAAATTAAGAAAGATATAAAAAAAAAAGGTATAAATAAAAAAGGAATAAATAAGAAAAAA
>NW_026510263.1:0-13482 GCF_026875155.1 Cherax quadricarinatus | reverse complement strand
AGATGTTGACACATCTTTGTTAAGACACATGGAGAGAAATGGTATAAAATACCGACACGATCGAAAGAAGACACACAAATGCAGAAATTTTCGGTCCTTTTTGACACCGTTTCGCCTGCGATGTGTACTTTATCACGTGACACACAAAGTACCCTTGGAGAAGGAATGAGCGTAGTAACATGGAAAGTTAGTAGAGAAATGTATGCTGAGAAGTGTTATATAAGCAATACCAGCCTAGCATGGGCCAGTAGGCTTGCTGCTGTGTTTCTCCACACTGTCACCTGTTGCTATGTTGGCTACTGATCAAGAGGTTTCCTGGCAAGAGGCTCATCAGTATAGTATAAGTTGTTGTTCACTCATGCTGATGAGTGATGATTCTAAGATCCTGAATCTCAGTGGTTCCTCCTCCTTGGCGATGAGTCCTGCATCTTTATTAATAGTGTTGTGGGAGTTTCAGTGTCAATTATTATAATCAAATTTCGGTGTCAAACACAGGCGTTCTTTAAGTCGTCCGTTTCGCTGTTATATGGGTGTTCAGAATGCTTGTATGTAGATTTCTACAGAGTTAACAAGACACACGAGCAAGCAGATGGACATATTAGTCGAGGCTTCACTGGGAAGCCAAGTCTGTCATCTCTTACTACCCGGGCTGGCATCTACACCATCATGAAGCTACAGGCACATAGGCACTTTAAGACATTTATTAGGGAAACGTTTTGCCACAAGTAGCGACTGAAGAAGACACTTGTAGCGAAACGCTTCCTCAGTAAATGTGTTGATCTGTGCATGTATCTTTATCTACCTTCTACGCCATCCCACGTGGAAACTGTCCTGAGAATATGTAGGGGAAAGAGGCAGAGATCTATCAATCCGCCTGAGTCAACATGTTAGGAAATAGGACACAAGTGCAACTAATGTGACATTTTATTGTGGCAACGTTTCGCTCTCCATGGAAGCACCTATATCCTCCACAGAAACTCACGGGACATATGATGAATTTTATTGAGGGACAACTATTCCTCAGTGAACCTCAGCTTAGACCTGGAAGACGCATGGAAGCCTCACCATCACAGTCACTAAAACTCTCACTGGAAGCTTCAAGATTTCATGAACACTGGCGTACACAAATAACCCGCACATAAAAGAGAGAAGCTTACGACGACGTTTCGGTCCGACTTGGACCATTGACAAAGTCACACTAACAGAGGTGGAGCAGGACGGCTATATAGGCAGGAAGAGGTGGAGGTAGTAGTAGTAGTAGTAGTAGTAGTAGTAGTAGTAGTACAAGAATTGTATATAATACCGACAGGATGAAATGACACATGCACAACACCCGGGCATCCCCACCGTAGCCGTCCTGCTCCACCTCTGTTAGTGTGACTTTGTCAATGGTCCAAGTCGGACCGAAACGTCGTCGTAAGCTTCTTTTATGTGCGGGTTATTTGTGTATCGTTCCAGTCACGGTTATTTATGTTATTATGGACACTGGCGTACACGAGAATCAACAAGGCTGAGTACTACCTACTTAACACAATAACAACGTGAACCTTGCTTTCTGGAAAACAACATTTGAAGCTGATCAGATCAGTCATACCTCAGCTACCACACGGATTCCAGCTATTCTCATTTTTATAAAAACATCTAGAATATTGGCAATTTTGCTAGCATACAAAATAAACTTAATGGGTACTATCCCAGTAATAAGATGCATCAATTATTAAACATTGAGGTCGTTCAGAAAAGGAAACTATAACATATTTAATCTGACTTAACAGAAATCAAAATATCTCACAGTTTTGCACATAAAATTGGAAATGTGCTTGAAGCTCCGCCACTGAGAGTTTTGGAAATTATCCGAGTCATTCCAGGACGCTGGAAAGTGTCCTGCAGTTTCTGTCACAGAGCAGCTGCATCTATTAACTATTTTTTGGAGTGTAGGCCTAGTTACCCTACACCAATGACTTTCTCGTGTATAACGATATAAAAACAAGTAGGAGGAAGATAATGTATTTCATATCTTTAAATCAAACGATTTAAAGATAGGAAATGCAGACATAATTTGATAAAAGAGTCTCGTCACGGTGTTACAAGAAGTAAGACTCAGCACCTATACTGATTTTCTTCAGTAAAACATCTGAGACAGTGAATCATGATAAAGAACGCAATTTTGTTTTATTTCGGTAAGTCTCTTGACAGCGTCCGACAGCCGCACACTGCATAGGAAGAAGTGTTTTCTCTCTCTTAGATACAGGAATGGCTGATAAACAGACATTAATGGGGTAATATTAGAAATGGGACCTGACACAAGCGACGTTCCTCAAGTATCAATTTTAGGACCCTATTGTCCTTATAAAGTAAAGACTTGGTAAGACTTGAGAAAGACTTGGTAAGAGTTGAGAAACACTTAGTACGAGTCTGTAAGAGTGCGTTGTAGTAAGATTTAGAGATTACTCGATATATTTCATGAACATAATAAAGAGGTCATACTTTCCCTCTTAATGTCATTAAACTGGCTAAAGAATGGACACAAAGGCCTTGAAAAAACATACAAAGAAGGATGATAAAAGTATCCCAGTGCATAAGTAATCTTTCATAGGAATATGTACTGAGTACACTGATTGTTCACTCTCCTGAGAGATTAGTATATAATGGAAGATATGATTCGAAAAATGCGAATGAAAGACGGGCATAAAAAAGAAAAATGGATAGGCTACTGTAGATATCGAATCATTCTGTTTACAGTCGAAGTAGAATGAGTGGAGCATTCTGTCAATTAGAGTTGTTGAAGCTAAAACTGCAGGTAGCAGACTTGACAGTATTCCAGCGAGAGGGATAGATTTGAAGGCACCAACAGAACATAAGTTAGTAGGAGTATTGAAGATTAAACTTCGAGTGGCTTTTAGTGAGTGGATTGGGAGTTGAGAACGAACTGCCAAGTATAGGCCAGTAGGCCTACTGCAGTGTATAAGTTGTATCATAAACTAGTAGGAAAATTATCATGTTTCTCTAATAATGATCTAATCTCGTTTATGAGATCAAGCTCCTCTTATAATGATCTAGTTCCTCTATAATGATCTAGTTCCTCTTATAATGATCTAGTTCCTCTTATAATGATCTAGTTCCTCTTATAATGATACTACTTCCTCTTATAATGATCTACTTCCTCTTATAATGATCTACTTCCTCTTATAATGATCTAGTTCCTCTTATAATGATCTAGTTCCTCTATAATGATCTACTTCCTCTTATAATGATCTACTTCCTCTTATAATGATCACTTCCTCTTATAATGATCTAACTTCCTCTTATATATGATCTACTTCCTCTTATAATGATCTAAGTTCCTCTTATAATGATCTACTTCCTCTTATAATGATCTACTTCCTCTTATAATGATCTACTTCCGTTATAATGATCTACTTCCTCTTATAATGATCTAGTTCCGCTTATAATGATCATTCCTCTTATAATGATCTACTTCCTCTTATAATGATCTACAGTTCCTCTTATAATGATCTGCTTCCTCTTATAATGATCTAGTTCCTCTTATAATGATCAGTTCCTCTATAATGATCAAGTTCCTCTTATAATGATCAAGTTTTTCTTATAATGATGATCAAGTTCCTCTTATAATGATCGATTCCCTAAATGATTAGTCCTCTTATAATGATACTTCCTCTTATAGAGCTTCCTCTTATAATGATTACTTCCTCTTAAATGATCTACTTCCTTTATAATGATCTAGTTCCTCTTATAATGATGATCAAGTTCCTCTTATAATGATCTAGTTCCTCTTATAATGATCTACTTCCTCTTATAATGATCTACGTTCCTCTTATAATGATCTACTTCCTCTTATAATGACTACTCCTCTATAATGATCTACTCCTCTTATAATGATTCATTCCTCTTATAATGATCTACTTCCTCTTATAATGATCTACTTCCCTCTTATAATGATCTAGTTCCTCTTATATGATGATCTAGTTCCTCTTATAATGATCTTTCCTCTTATAATGATCTACTTCCTCTTATAATGATCTAGTTCCTCTTATAAATGATCAAGTTCCTCTTATAATGATCTAGTTCCTCTTATAAGACTAGTCTCATATACTAGTTCCTCTTATAATGATCTAGTTCCTCTTATAATGATCAAGTTCCTCTTATAATGATTTACAAGTTCCTCTTATAATGATCTAGTTCCTCTTATAATGATCATAGTTCCTCTTATAATGATCTAGTTCCTCTTATAATGATGATCAATTCCTCTTATAATGATCTAGTTCCTCTTATAATGATCTAGTTCCTCTTATAATGATCAAGTTCCTCTTATAATGATGTCAAGTTCCTCTTATAATGATCTAGTTCCTCTTATAATGATCAAGTTCCTCTTATAATGATTCTATTCCTCTTATAATGATGTCAAGTTCCTCTTATAATGATCTAGTTCCTCTTATAATGATCTAGTTCCTCTTATAATGATCTAGTTCCTCTTATAATGATCAAGTTCCTCTTATAATGATCTAGTTCCTCTTATAATGAGTCAAGTTCCTCTTATAATGATCTAGTTCCTCTTATAATGATCTAGTTCCTCTTATAATGATCTATTTCCTCTTATAATGATCAAGTTCCTCTTATAATGATCTAGTTCCTCTATAATGATGATCAGTTCCTCTTATAATGATCTAGTTCCTCTTATAATGATGATCAAGTTCCTCTTATAATGATTAGTTCCTCTTATAATGATCTAGTTCCTCTTATAATGATCATTCCTCTTATAATGATCTAGTTCCTCTTATAATGACAATTCCTCTTATAATGATCAAGTTCTCTTAAATGATCTAGTTCCACTTATAATGATGACTCAATCCCTTATAATGATCTAAGTTCCTTATAATGATCTAGTCCTTATAATGATCTAGTTCTCTTATAATGATCAAGTTCCTCTTATAATGACTAGTCCTCATTATAATGATCTAGTTCCTCTTATAATGACTAGTGTCTTTATATGATCTAGTTCCTCTTTGAATGCTAGTTCGCTAATAATGATCTGTTCCTCTATAAGATCTAATCCTCTATAATGATCTATACTCTTAAATGATCTAGTTTCCCTTAAATGAATCTAGTTCCTCTTATATGATCTAGTTCCTCTTATATATGATCAAGTTCCTCGATAATGATCAGTTCTCTTAAAGTCTAGTTTTTTATATCTATTGCCCTCTTGTAATGATAGCCCATTAACTCCTCTTATAATGATCAGTTCCCTTATAATGATCTGTTCCTCTTATAATGATCTAGTTCCTCTTATAATGATTAGTTCCCTTAAATGATCTACTTCCTCTTATAAGATCTAGTTCCATCTTAAATGATCTACTTCCTCTTATAATGATCTACTTCCTCTAATAATAGACTACAGTCCTCTTTAATATCTACTCCTCTTATAATGATCTAGTCTCTTATAATGATCTACTTCCTATAAGATCTATTCCTTTATAATGATCTACTTCCTCTTATAATGATCTAGTTCCTCTTATATGATCTATTCCTCTTATAATGATCTACTTCTCTAAATATCTACTTCCCTATAATGATCTTACTTCCCTTATAATGACTACATCCTCTTATAATGACTACTCCTCTATAATGACTACTCTTTATAATATCTACTCTATAATGATCTACTCCTCTTAATATGATCTACTTCCTCTTATGCTTCCACTGGCTAACTCTCCATCTTGAAATTAAATATACTAAGTGATAACCATGTAATAGCAGGTGCATGTTAAGAACTGTACATGTTATGTAACACAGTCTGTATAACGCCAGTACACAGACTGTGGTGCTATGTCAACACAATGCGTGGTGCTATGTTAAACACAGACTGGTGGTGCATGTTAACACAGACCTACGTGCTATGTTAAGCTTATACGTACATCGTAACAAAGACGTGAATGGCTTCGTTAAAACAGTCTATACGTGCATGTTTAACAGCAGAGTACGTTTGTGTTATCATAGCACCATCTGTGTTAATATAGCACCATACAGTCTTGTTAGTATAGCACCATACAGTCTGTGTAAATAGCACCAGTACAGTCTGTGTTATATGCACCATACATGTTGTTAATAGCACCATACAGTCGTGTTAAATAGCCACCATACAGTCTGTGTTAATATAGCACCATACAGTCTGTGTTAATATAGCACCTACAGTGTGTTATATAGCACCATACAGTCTGTTAATATAACACCATATAGTGTGTTAATATAGCACCATACAGTTGTTAATATAGCACCATACAATCTGTGATATATAGCACCATACAGTCTGTGTTAATATAGCACCATACAGTCTGTGTAATATAGCACCATACAGTCGTTAATAGCACCATACAGTCTGTGTTAATGCACCTACAGTCTGTTAATATGCACCATACAGTCTGTGTTAAATGCACCATACAGTCTGTGTAATATACACCATACAGTGTGTTAATATATGCACCATACAGTCTGTGTAAATAGCACCATACAGTCTGTGTTAATATAGCACCATACAGTCTGTGTTAATATAGCACCATACAGTCTGTGTTAAATAGCACCATACAGTCTATTAACATGCCATGTACATTGTTAACATGCCACCATACAGTCTGTTAAATGCACCATACATCTGTGAACATGCCACCATACAGTCTGTTACATGCACCATACAGTCTGTGAACATGCCACCATACAGTCTGTTAACATGCTACATAATTCAGTCTGTTGAACATGCCATCCATACAGTCTGTTAACATGCCACCATACAGTCTGTTAACTGCCACCATACAGTCTGTTAACATGCTACCATACAGTCTGTGAACATGCCACCATACAGTCTGTTAACATGCCACCGTACAGTCTGTTAACATGCTACCATACAGTCTGTTAACATGCCACCATACAGTCTGTTAACATGCCACCATACAGTCTGTTAACATGCTACCATACAGTCTGTTAACATGCCACCGTACAGTCTGTTAACATGCCACCGTACAGTCTGTTAACATGCCACCGTACAGTCTGTTAACATGCCACCATACAGTCTGTTAACATGCCACCGTACAGTCTGTTAACATGCCTACCATACAGTCTGTTAAACATGCCACCATTAGCAGAAGTCTGTTAACATGCTACCATACAGTCTTTAACATGCCACCATACAGTCTGTCTAACCACTCGCTTACATACAGTCTGATTAACATGCCACCATACAGTCTGTTAACATGCCACCATACAGTCTGTTAACATGCCACCATACAGTCTGTTAACATGCCACCATACAGTCTTAACATGCCACCATACAGTCTGTTAACATGCCACCATACAGTCTGTTAACATGCCACCATACAGTCTGTTAACATGCCACCATGCAGTCTGTTAACATGCCACCGTACAGTCTGTAACTGCCACCATACTGTCTGTTAAACATGCCACCATTCAGTCGTTGTAACATGCCACGTACATCTGTTACTGCATCCATACTAGTCAGTTAACATGCACCATTCACTGTCTGTTAACATGCTCACCTTCTGTCTGTTAACATGCTACCATACAGTCTGTTACCATGCCACCGTACAGTCTGTTAACATGCCACCATACAGTCTGTTAACATGCCACCATACAGTCTGTTAACATGCCACAACACAGTCTGTTAACATGCCACCATACAGTCCTGTTACATTGCACCATATCAGTCGTTAACATGCCACCATACAGTCTGTTAACTATGCCACATACGTCTGTTAACCATGCCCACCAACAGTCCTGTTAACATGCCCACGTCAGTCGTTACATGCCACATACTGTCTGTAACATGCCACCATACAGTCTGTTAACATGCCTGTCGTTGTCACCACTGTGCACTGTCGTTGTCACCACTGTGCACTGTCGTTGTCACCACTGTGCACTGTCGTTGTCACCACTGTGCACTGTCGTTGTCACCACTGTGCACTGTCGTTGTCGTCACTGTGCGCTGTCGTTGTCGCCACTGTGCACTGTCGTTGTCGTCACTGTGCGCTGTCGTTGTCGTCACTGTGCACTGTCGTTGTCACCACTCTGCACTGTCGTTGTCACCGCTGTGCACTGTCGTTGTCACCACTGTGCACTGTCGTTGCCACCCCTGTGCACTGTCGTTGTCACCACTGTGCACTGTCGTTGTCATCACTGTGCACTGTCGTTGTCGCCACTGTGCACTGTCGTTGTCGTCACTGTGCACTGTCGTTGTCGTCACTGTGCACTATCGTTGTCACCACTGTGCACTGTCGTTGTCACCACTGTGGTTGTCACCACCGTGCACTGTCGTTGTCGCCATTGTGCACTATCGTTGTCACCACTGTGTACTGTCGTTATTGTCACCACTGTGCACTGTCGTTATTGTCACCACTGTGCACTGTCGTTATTGTCACCACTGTGCACTGTCGTTATTGTCACCACTGTGCATTGTCGTTGTCACCACTTTACACTGTCGTTGTCACCACTGTGCACTGTCGTTGTCACCACTGTGCACTGTCGTTGTCACCTGTGCACTGCGTCTGTCACACTTTACACTGTCGTTGTCACCACTGTGCACTGTCGTTGTCACCACTTTACACTGTCGTTGTCACCACTGTACACTGTCGTTACAGAGTCACCACTGCACTGTCGTTGTGTCACCACTGTGCACTGTCGTTACAGAGTCGACACTGTGCACAGTCGTTGAGTGAACATTTTGAGACAACACTCTGCACTGTTGTTACTGTCACCACTGTGCCCCATCGCTATTGTCACCACTGTGCAACATCTTTACTGTGTCACTACTGTGCATTGCCCGTTCTGTGTCACCACTGTAAACTGTCGTTTCTGTCACCACTGTGCACCATCGCTTTGTCACCACTGTGCATCGTTACTGTGTCCTACTGTGCATTGTCGTTACTGTGTCACACTGTAAACGTCGTTTCTGTCACCACTGTGCACTGAGTTACTGTGTCCACCACGTGCATCATCGTTACTGTGTCACTACTGTGCATTGTACTGTGTCACCAATATGCATGTGTTACTGTGTCCCCACTGTGCACTGTTACTTTATGTTACCACTGTGCACTGTTGCTATGTGTTCCACTGTGTACAGTCTTTTGTTTGTCACCAATTTTGCACTGTGTTACGTTACCATTGTGCACTGTCTATTGTGTACCACTGTGCACTGTCGTTACTGTATCACCACTGTTACTGTGTCTCACCACTGTGCACTGTTTACTGTGTCACCATTGTGCACTGTTACTGTGTCACCACTGTGCACTTCACTGTGTCACCACTGTGCACTGTTTACTGTGCCCACCCATTGTGCACTGTTATTTGTGTCACCACTGTGCACTCTCACTGTGTCACCACTGTGCACTGTTACTGTGTCATCACTTTTGCACTGTTACTGTGTCACCACTGTGCACTGTTACTATGTCACCACTGTGCCCCTGTCGTTGTCACACTGTGCACTGTCGTTGTCTATCTCCAATGTCAAATGTTTTTACTTTGGTCACCATTGTGGACTGTTACTGTGTCACCACTGTGCATTTTTTACTGTGTCACCACTGTGCACTGTTCCTGTGTCACCACTGTGCACTGTTACTGTGTCACCACAATATTGGGGGGCTTCATGCCCCGTAGTACCCGGTTTGCAGAAAGGGAGAAACAATGGCAGTTTTCCCACAGCTTGGGAAGAACTCCTTGTGCCCAAAATAAGATTAAAAAGTCGTAAGAGGACAGAAAGGGGCTGACTGAGGTAAATGTTGCAGAAAATGAATACAAATGCCATCACGCCCAGCCGCCGATGATCGAAAGCTGAGAGAAGAGAGAAAAGCCTCTAACTGAATGCCCCGGGAATCGCAGTGAGACCTCCCCAGAGGAAAAGGTGGGCATTAAAATCGTCAAGTAACAAAAAGTGGCGGCAGGAGGAAGAAAGTAGAAAGGCAACATCTGGGATAGATAAAGCCCGAGAAGGAAGAGATAAAAAAAAAAACAGATTTATACAACTTATTCAAGTGATAGGGGCTGCAGCGTAATGCAGCAAAGTATGAAAAAAGAGCTGAGGGAATGGAATATCAGTGCGTATAAGAAGGCACTTTTTTAAAGGTTCCATCGGAAAAAGGATCCGATGAATACAATAAATCATAGCCTCAGATGGGATGGGTAACAGCGGAGCGTAATTTGGGTTCTTGAAAACAAACACCAACAGGGGAAAACCAGGAGAGCAACACCTGAAACTCACCCGGTTACCTCTGAGGCCGCAGATATTCCACTGTAAATAAGCCATGATTTATAATGTGAAAGATACCTGAAATCTGCAGGTAAAGTTATCTACGGACTGGAAGGGTTAGAAAAGTCCACATGTGGGCAGCGAAAGCGTTCAAGCAGCAAAGGAAGGGGACGCGCGAAGAAAGAAGTTGCGCAGACAGAGAAGAGGGAAGGGGAAAGGAACAGGAGGTGGATCAGTGTCCATCAAATGGTCTATCTCATCAATATATTCTGAGATGCTTCAATGTTTTCGGAGACTAGGATTTGTATGGGAGACAATTTTGGTGATGGAAGGTGGAGGGTGAGTAAAGATTGTGACGAAAATGGACTGCACCAAAGAAAGGGGGGGGCAAAGGGTAGGGGATTGGAAAAGAAGCTTGAGAGGGACAAAAGAGGAAGAAAACTTGGAGGGGCAGGGAAGGAAGGTACAGTACGAAGAGGTGGGTGAATCTCCACACTTGTAACAAGCCAGTTAGAGGTGAAGAACCAGGTACAAAGACTGCAAAGGTAAAATGTGAAGTTGAAGAAGGAAGGAGAGTTTAAAGGAGATTTGAGCAACGGGATTTTTTGGACTTCTGAGAAGTAGAGGGACGATAGGGAGGAGGTGTTGTACGAGGTCTTGTAGACACTGGAACTTGTGAGTGAGAAGATGAAGTGAGAACAGACACGTGTTGAGTAGGGATTTCTGAGTAAAAGAACTGCAAAAGAAATTAGAGGCAGGAGTTACTGTGGAAGGGGGGATCACAGAGGAGCTGCAGAAGGTGGGACCCAGAGGTGGGGGGACGTTTAGTAACACGAGAATAAGAAATATGAGGAAGTCTCCCTTGGAGGCGCAGATGAGAAACTGCCATAGCATAGGGGAAACCTTCTGCCTCTTTGAGGAAAAACGGATTTCTCGGTCATTTAAGTAAACTTGGCAACAGCAAGAGTAAGATGGGGGGAGCCTCATGACAATTAAGGCAAAAGGGAGGTAGACTACAAGACGTATTGGTATGGTCCCTCAGCCCCACAGACTGGGCATTGCATGGACCTGGGAATATTTCGCTGGATGACCAAAACGCCAGCAATTTCTACAATGTTGTGGGTAGGGATCACCTTTCGAACTTGTAAATGATGTCCCGCTATATATAAACAGAGGATGGGAGCTCACAGCAGTCGAAAGTTAGTCGAGCTTCATTATAACGTCTCCCCCCGCGGGCAGGAGGATTGGGAGATCTTGGATTTCTAGCTGTTCAAGAATGTCACACCACATGTCTGGAAATTTTGTTGGACAATGGTAGGGGCAGAATGACATACCACTACAAGAATTTAGGGAATGATTTTTTTTTAATTGTAACAGGAATTGTATCGATAGCTGTAAAAAAGAAAGATCATGAGCTTAGTTAGCATTCTGGACAGTGATAATGTGTGTACCGCTCTTGAGAGCATGTAAGGATATATCTCTACCAAAAATGGCTAGGAGCGCCTTGCCAATACTGTGGTCGGAAAGATAGGCAGTAGAGGAAGTCGGTCATAAAGTAAAAACTTAGTCTATTGTGCATTTTAAAACATAGCGTGTAAAGGAGTGCATGACGTGCCGGTCTTTTCTGAGTAGAATGGGAAGGAAGTGAAGTAGTATTATGAGAAGTGTTGTGGGTGTTTATGTGTGGGACTGGGGTTGGTCCCACGTGGGACGGGGGGGGAAGGGTTCGAAATTGCCCACCGTTTGAGGGAGAAGCCGGAAGCATAGTCAAAGAGCAGAGGTCAGATGTATTGGAAAGAGTCAGTCGAAACCCCGGTACCTGAAGTGGGTGACAAAACGGCACCAGCAAGAGGTAAAAGGCATTAGAAGTGTCTGAAGAAATGGTCAAAAACGAGGCAGGGTCAGAACAGGTGCGGTACAGGAAGGGGCCGGGGAGAAGGAGCAGGTTCATGGATTGGGGACTCCATGGTTAGGTCACTCCTTTTGTTTATGTTTTTAGAAAAAAAGGTAGTAGGCAAAAGGGCCGTTAAATCCCCCTCCGAGCCCAAGAAGACCTCAGCAGCACAGGGAGTGCAGATGCGGCATGGAACCGTGCCATACCCTACCCTTCATGCCAATAAACCAGCAATCTGAGATAGCAACCTCACATCCACAGAGCTACCTCGGTGGACAAAAGAGAGGGCGGCCAGACACACACCACAAAGCATATCTCCTTCGGGCACCTTCCCCCTGGAATCCGACAGGCAGCCTCCAGATATACACTCGGGCACCCCGAAGACACCCAAAGCCACCCCCTGGGAGACCGGAGAGGGATCAAGACACCCCAGGCGATCCAGTTCCACGGCAAACTACACTACCACCAAGGACCTCAACGGATTTGGGGTGGATCCCGGTAAACCCCTCTTCCTACCTAGGAACTAGAGTGCCTGTGGGAAAAATCACAAAGGCCGAAAACAGGAAAAAAATAGGGGAGGGATGGAGAGGAGGAGGAAAGGGAGAAGAAAAGGGAGATGGGGAGGATGGGATTTGGGAAGGGGGAAAATTTAGGGTAATTAGGTTCGGTTGAGGAAGGAACCAAAAAGGGCTAATTCCTCAAACCAAGAGCCTCTTCACCGCACCAAGAAGTTCCCCTGAAGAGGTCAGTGTTAACTAACTCACAAAGCAAAACACATTGTCATCAAAACCATTTACGTGTTATCTAACACACTCGCGTGTTTTGTAGTGAGGCTTGCTAAATACTGGTACACATATTGTATATTATAACTTGACTCACGAAATCGTAATAACAAGATTGCAAACCATAACCATGGGTGGGTTAGAACCGCTAGCAAAGAGTCTCAGAACTCCGAACCGTCGCATTAGCCACTGGGCCAGATAGCCACAATAAGATTCATCCTAGTTGGATAGTTGGTGAATCTTTTTGTAGCCAGCTGACCCAGTGGCTACTGTCTGGGAGTTTGAGACTCTCTCTGATCGCGGGTTCTAACCCCGCCCGTGTTGTTTTTTTATGTATATTATATACATGATATTACTGCTGGCTAATTTAAGACATAACACTTGTATGGAGAATCTGCGATATATTTCAAGTAATCAGCTTAAATTAACCCGTAATTATCTTTAATAAATGATTTCACGTAGCAAAAGAAGGCTTCGAGAATCATAGTTAAAGACATTTGTAGCAAAATTCTTCATCAAATTTCCCAAAAACGTCCGCC
>NW_026510262.1:0-13267 GCF_026875155.1 Cherax quadricarinatus | reverse complement strand
CCCCATGGAAAATGATTTGAGTTTGGCCCACCCGCTCCCCACGCCGCTTTTGTTTACAATTTTCGGCATCAATTATTCATTACTTCTCCCTTCGTTTATGATGGCATCTAAAGGTAGTTGTAGAAATGATTAAACTCAGTGAACAAGGTATGTCAATGCTAATAATATAGCTCTGCTGGGCCACAGTATAGGTAGCCGATAGTGTAGCCCAGGCGGGCTACACCTACCGGCTATCTACACTGACTTCCTACAAATAAATACTACTCACCTCTCTTCCTATATTAACTAAGACTACACATATTTTAAGGTAAATAATGAGTGTACTGTATGTGTATTTTAACTCTGGGATATTTTAAATATCGTATATTAAGTATGAGACGGGGAGCCAGGGCTACGTACACCTGACTTCCTACAAATAAGTACTACTCACCTCTCTCCCTACATTAAGATTTCAAATACTTTAAGATAAATAATGAATGTACAGTGGTCCCTCAATAATCGTCCTGGCCTAAAGTCGTCCATTTAGGAATAGTCCGTTATTTCGTCTAAACATTGGCTCGCAAATGATGCATTAACTCGCTAATCGTCCTTCGTCTGGGACGAGTACTCACGCTCTGAGCCGCCTGGGCCTGTCTTCCCAGCCAGTGTGCCATTGTTTACCAGTGAACGACGGTCCCCTCACTTGCTCCTACGAAATATTTCATAATATTCCATTGATTTTAGTGCTTGCAAGTGCTAAATAAGCTACCATGGCTCCAAAGAAAGCTAGTGCCAGCCCTTTGGTAAGAATGTGAGAAACACAAATAATTTATGAAAAAGTTTGTAGAAAAATACAAAGGTGGTTGTGGGTGGTAGAGTGGAAGCAGTTGTGATAGTGGTTGTTGGTGGTAGTGATGGTGGTAGAAGGTAGTAGTGATGGTGGTAACAGTTGTAATAGTGGTAGAAGGTGGTAGTGATGGTGGTAGAGGGTTCTTTCTTGAGTGATTCAGCGATTCTACCAACTCCTCCAATGTTGTTGTAGTTATATAGGGCTACAGAAAACACCACCGCCTCAGCTGCTGCTTCACCACCATTATGGACGGCTTACTCTCAGTGGCCCTTATATACCCAACAACAACACAACACCTCTCGTGACATACGTAATGACTTATTTTATTCATTCTAGAGTATATTCCATGTTTCTATGTTATTAATATTGTTTATTATGTCATATTAGTTGAATTGTGATAGATAAATAAGCCGTAGAGTTGATATTAGTGTCATGTTCTCCAACAATAAACTTGCCATCCCTCCCTCACACAAACAAGTCTCCAATAAGAACATAAGTAAGGAGGAACACTGCAGTAGGCCTGCTGGCCCATACTAGGCTGGTCCTTCACAAATCCAACCCACTAACAGAACAAATGCTACCCAAGCAATGAGCTCAGGTGCAAGTCCGACCCAAATCCAACCCCTCTCACTCGTGTATTTATCCAACCTAAATTTGAAACTACCCAAGCCATAGCTTTTAGAATATAAGAAAGGAGGAACACTGCAATAAGCCTGTTGGCCCATATTAGGCCGGTCCTTCATAAATCCAACCCACTAACAGAACAAATGCTACCCAAGCAATAAGCTCAAGTGCAAGTCCGACTCAAATCCAACCCCTCTCACTCGTGCATTTATGCTAGCTAAATTTGAAACTACCCAAGTCATAGGTTTTTGAACATAACATAAGAAAGGAGGAACACTGCAGTAGGCCTGTTGGCCCATACTAGGGAGGTCCTTCACAAATCCAACCAACTAACAGAACAAATGCTACCCAAACAATAAGCTCAGGTGCAAGTCCGACTCAAATCCAGCCCTTCCCACCTGTTTTTTTATATTTATTTTTTTTATTATACCCCGGCCCGATTCCCCCCAAAGGCAGGGGGGCCCCGAAAAAGAAAAACTTTCACATCATTCATCCATCATGCTTGCCAGAAGGGTGTTTACACACGTTTTTAAACTGAACATTAACACCCCCCTTCAAGTGCAGGCACTGTATTTCCCCTCTCCAGGACTCAAGTCCGGCCCCCCGGTTTCCCTAATCCCTACATAAATTTTTCCTTGCTCACACCCCAACAGCACGCAAGTATTAAAAACCATTTGTCCCCATTCACTCCTATCAAAACGCTCACCATCCCTGTGGAAGCCCCAACCCCCTGCACACAAACCTCTTTACCCCCCTCCCTCCAACCCTTCCTAGGCCGCCCCCCTACCCCGCCTTCCTTCCACTACAGACTGATAATTTTGAAGTCATTCGTTTCGCTCCTTTCTCTCTAATGTCCAAACCCCCCTCAACAACCCTTCCTCACCCCTTGAAACAGTTTTGGAAATTTTTCCCGCACCCCCTCCAAATTTCCAAACTACGAATTCTTGCTTATTTTCACCCCACAAATTGCCCCAGACATGACATCTCCACTGCCTCCCCTTCCCCCTCGCTGCAACTTTCATCCCCCACGCTTCACACCCATATAAGAGCGTTGGTAAAACTATACTTCATACTTTCCCCTCTTTGCCCCCAAGGGACAAATTTTTGTTCCACAATCCTAAGTGCACCAATCATTTTTTTTTTTTCCCCTCATAAAATTCAAATTTTCACCTCATTTTTCATGCCCCCATCCGCACACGTCCACTCCCCAAATTTTCTAATACTTCACCTCCCCATACTCTCTCCCCCCAATCGATATTCAATTTTTCATCACCTAATCTTTTTGTTATCCTCATACCTTATTTTCCTGTATTACCTTTAATTTTCTTTTTTTTGCACACCCTCCCAAAATTCACCCACAATCTCTCAACTTCTCTTCAGAATCCCCCCAAAAAGCAATTTACAAAAAGAGCAGCTGTGCAACTCCCACTTTGTGTGGATTCTTTATCTTTTAACTCCACCCTCTTCCAAACCCTCCATTACTTTCTTACAACCCCCTCTATAAATTTTAAAAACCCAAAGGTGACATCACACATCCTTTCTAAGGCCCTTTTTATTTGGGAAAAAAAAATTTTCCTTTTTCCCCACATACTCTAACTTGAGCCTCCTCCTCGTAAAAACTCTTACTGCTTTCAGTAACCTATCCACACCAACACTTGCACTCTGCCACATTGCCCCCCTATCCACCCTGTATATGCCTTTTTCCAAATCCAAAAATGCCACAAAGACCTCTTTAGCCTTACTAAAACTGTTCACTTATTTTTTCACGAAACACCTGGTCCACACACCCCCCCTTCCTAAAGCCTCCTTGTTCATCGCTATCCTATTCTCCGTCTTACTCTTAATTCTTTCTGTTTTTTTATCTAACCAAAATTTTGAAACTACCCAATTTTTTTGTTTTGATACCCATTTGAGACCTTCCACTCATAACTCCCCCTATTACCAATGTTCATTTATACATTTTATTATTTTTTTTTAAATTTTATTTGGGCATTTTTTTGCATGTAAATCTATATGCTAGGGAGTGACCCCTAAAGTGACCTAGAGTCCTTATGGGGGGGGGTTCCCTTCCAAACAATAACCTCTCCCCCTCTTCCTCCCCCATGTTTTCCCTTTCATAAAACAACAGCCTTCAAAAAAGGGTAACTCATTTTGAAGTTCATTTTTTTGCGCAGTCAGTGGTCCCCAAAAATTTGCCCGGCCCTGAAGTCGTCCATTTTTAAATTCCCCTTTTTTTTTTTCGTCAAAATATTGGCTCCAAATGGCCCGGTGACCGCAAATAGTCCTTTTCCTGGACCGACTCACGCCCCTGAGCCCCTGGGCCTTTCCTTCCCAGCCAGTGTGCCATTGTTTACCAGTGGCGACGGCCCCCCAAAGTGCTCCAGCAAATATTTATAATATTCCATTTTTTTTTAGTGCTTGTAAGTTATTTAATGCAAATAAGCTACCATGGCCCCAAGGAAAGCTCCTATGCCAAGTTTTTGGTAAAAAAGGTGAAAAAATACATTGAATTTAAGAAAAATTTTGAAAAATATGATAGTGGCTACATGGGGGTAAACGGGGGTGTTTAAAATTGTAAACCAATTTTCCCCATCATAGCCAAAAAAGGAAATAAGATGCGTTGTTGAAAAAAAGGGGGGTAAATATGTGACAAAAATAGATCCCCATACTCGGATTTTGGAAGTTATTGTTGGGTGGTAAAGAGAAAAAATTACGGAATAGTATTATAAATCGCTTATTTGTAAAAAGGGTGGGCAGTTGCATGACAATTTGGTAAAGAAATTGCCTGCAACTATGATATGTGAGTAATTTAAGGCCAGCAAAGGCTATTTTAGAATTTAAGAAGGTACTGGAACACAGTGTTTTAAGCATGGTGAGGCTCCCAGTTGGGACCACAAGGCTGCTAAAAATATGTGCATAATTAAAGGAGTACATGAAGACGAAACCTGAAAAAGGGTTTTTCAATTGTAAATTAAACAGGCCCTTTTGGAAGAAAATGCCAAAGAGGCCCTACATCACTCGGGAAGAAAAGGCGCTGCGGGACAAAGCCTATAAAAAGCAGGTGACGCTATGTTCTGTGCAACCCAGGGGGGGTTTTCAAATGAAGCCGTTACTAGTGACCATTCTGAAAACCCCAGAGTGTTCAAGAAAAACAATGTTATGAAGAAAAAAAATTGGTGTTTTTAAAAATCTAATAGTAAGGCAGGGGGTCACAGGGAAATTTTTGTAGAGGTTCAATAAAGTGTTTGGCCCTAGTGTAAGAATTACCCCCTGGAAAAGAAATTGGGATCTAAAGTGCCTCCTATAATGGACAATGCGCCTCTCATCCCCCAAAACTTGGATGACCTAATTCGAAGGGTTTGGTTCATCACAGAAAATTTCTTCCCCCCCGAATACCACCCTCTCCCCACCCCATGGCCCAGCGGGTCATTGCAAACTTTAAAAAACTCTACACCAAACAATATTTGAAAGGTGCTTAAATTTGCCCTCAAAACACTCACTTGCCCCTACGAATTTTTGGAAAGAAATTTTCAGTTTTTCCCCATTCGTAAGCCTTTAGTAAGACTTGGGAGGGAGGACTACCGGGATTTTGAACTCGCTTGGGAAAATTGTGGCCAGATTGTGTCACAAGAGGGTTTTTTTGAAGGGTTTAGGGCTGACCCGATGAGCCAGCAGTTGTTAAACCCTTGTGGCACGGGGAGTTCCAGGGGGTTGGATGTGAGTTTGGAGGATGGGGAAGGTTGGGGAGGACCACAACGAAGAGCAACCAGAGGACTGCAAAGCTTCAGCAGGAAAGCAACAGATCGCAGTCAAATCTTGCTGCAGAGAAGAAAGAGAGATGGAGGAAGGGGGCCTTTTTCAAAATAAAGGAGATTTTTGAAAGGGGGTAGGATGGAAAGATTTATGGAGAACTCACCCAGAGAAGGATTTGCAAGCTATAGGGCAACTTGTACAGTGACAGAGTCTTGGCCCATTTAGGGAAATTTTTTTAAAAAGATCCAAAAACAGAGCTTTTTGGACAGTTTTTTGCGAGACAGGACTCCGTGACCTCAAGGGGGTCCTAGTGCATTAAGAAAAAGAAAGAAAGAAACCCCAAAAAACAATTGGTACCCAGGTGTGAAAGAAGGGGTTCCCCCTTTTCCAAAACAGTAATTAACCAATCAGTCTCCTTTCCAGTCTTCCATAAAAAAAGGGAATCGCCAAAAAAGGGAAAGTGTTTTCCTGTTAATGTTTAATTCATCATGTGCCACTGTATTGTTTTATGTACTACATCTATATTTCATGAAAAAAAAATTTTTTTGTTTTAATCTTCTGGGTGTCAGGAACGGATTAATTAATTTACATATTTCTTATGGGGAAAATTTGTTTGGAAAATTTTCCATTTGATAATAGTCCCACTTCCGGGAAAACTGATTATGGCATTATTGAGGGACCATGAAAATTTAAATTTTTGGGTAAAAAAACACATTGTTGTTGAACTTCTGGGTTTTGGAATGAATAATTGGTTTTAATTATTTCTTTGGGGGAAAATTTTTGATTCGAAAATCGTCTTTCGAAATATCCCATTTCCCAAGAACGGAAAGACGAAAATTGGGGGGACCACTGTACTGGAATTATTTTACTTTGTGTGTTTTTTGCATAGTTCTAACTAATTTAATATAATTTAGTGTAAACTTGTTGCGGGCTTTTTTATGCATTTATAAAGGAAAAAAAGGGCGTTTCTCCCTTTCCCAGCGATGTCTGCTTTCCAGGACAGCCTGGAACCTAACCCGCCGGGGGTAAGTGGGGCCCACTGTAATTTTTATGGCCTGTGAGACCAAACTGAGGATTATTTGTAAATATTTATTCTTTTTGTACTACACAATCACGCCCCAAACATGTTGTCATTATATTTTTTACAAAAAATGTTTAAACAAATGAAAAAAATAAAATGGTTTATTTCAATTTTTTTATATTATATATACTATATACAGTACTGACAGTTTTTAAAGTTTTGCAGCCCGTGGAATTTTTTTGAAAAATGGTGCCACAATGGTGTTTTTACACTCTTCACACATAAAAAGAATGTCTCTGCATTGTTTGGGTGTTTTTTTTTTTTTAAGTGCACAGATGTAACACCTGAGCCTTTTTTTTGAAAGCAGTAGAGGCAGTTTCTTAGGGGGTGATCGCCAGGCTTTAGCGGGGAAAGTAGTTGTTGATAATTTCTTGGGGGTTTTCTGTTTCAGGTGTTGTTCCTTGGGATTTTATTTTATTTGTTGATACAGCAAGCAAAATTCTGGTTTTTTTTCTAGTCCTCATCTTTTACATATTATAAAACATTGAGCAGGAAATGTCCAGAAAAGGAAAAGAGTTTTATGTACTGCTTATAAAAATCTTGGGGAAAACAAACAGAAAACCCCAATCTTCTGCCACATTTGTTTACTGGTGCATATTTAAGTGTAGTCCATGGGTGAGGTTTTTGAATGGGTTATTGCTCTCTATGCTACCCGTCAGCGTTGCCATTTGGGTTTGGGTAACTGTACTAAAATGGACATCCTTTGTCAAGGGGCCACCAAAAAAAGCCATATGTCATTGGCAAACAAACGCCTCACCTCACCTTTACGAGTGCCAGCATTGAACCCCGGCATATGTTTTAAATTTCCCTGCTCGTGCCACACCATTGTCATGTTCCCTACAAGAAACACGAGTAAGGGGGTTTTGTACCAGTTTTAAAAATACATGGAACTCCCGGGTTTTCGGTGGTTTGGTTTTCGGGGCCCAACCCCGGGTTTTTTTTACGAGGTTGTCGGCGCCCTTTATCGGGGGTTTTTTAAAGCGTCCACCGCCGGGGGGGCACTTGCACTTCAATTTGGGTTTGTCTTCGGTGGCTGAGGGGTTCTGCTCGTACATCCAAACATTTTCACTTGTTTTTCCATTGTTTTTAGTGGTTTTTCCCTTGCATGAAAAGTGAAATAAATACCATGGGCCCCAAAAAAAGTCCCTAGTAAATCCTGTGTAAAGAAACGAGAAACACCATGAATTAAAAGTGAATTGGGTCGAAAAGTTTTAGGGTGGGATGAAGGGGAGGAACTGCCCGGTGTCAGCAAAAAAAATCAACAATTAAATTTTCCTGAAAAAAAGAACAAATCAAAGACGCTAATGTTGCAAAGGGTAGCTTTTTATAAACAAAGGGCACCGATAATGGGGAGATGGAAAATTTATTTTATTGTGGATTAAAAAAAAAAATAATTAGTGGGAGACGTGTAGTGGAGCTCTTTTGTGAGAAGGCAAAGGATTGATAGGATCTTGCAAAGAAAAGCCTGGAACAAGTCTTTCATTCAGTTTGGGAAAAATTTTGGGCCCGCAAAAGGAGGTTTTTTGATAAAATTAACCCCCTTTTAGGGTCCAAGGCCCAAAAACTAAAGGGTGCCCCCCAGTGTCCCAAAAAAATTTTTTGAAAAAAAAAAAAAAAATTTTTTTTTTTTTCTTTCAAATTAAAGAGCATATTTTTGTGAAAAAGGGAATAAAACAAAAAAAAAAAAATTTGATCAGTACTTACCAGATACATGTCCAAGAAGTTGTCAAAAAAAATGTGGTGGTGGCAAAATTGAAAAGAATTCCCAACCCATTACATTATTTTTTTCGGTTTTTTTTTTATTTTTTTTTTTTTCCCTTTTCCAATTTTTTTCTATTCCATAACTTTGGGGCCTGAAGACCAAACTGTATATAATGTATATATTTTAAACTACGTTTTGAACACAAAACTACTAAAGTTATTATCTATTTTTTTACCACTGTTGTTTATTACAATAAACATGCCAAATCTTTTTTTAAAACTAAAGTTCTACATAATTTACATATTTACAATCACTGGACATGTTTTAGAACTGCGGATTTTTTGGGAACTCCTTGAAAAAAAGGCACCATGCAAAACAGGGGCCCCTTTCTTCCTCACACATAACTGAGTTCTTTGCGGGCTTTTTTTTCCGTCGTTTTGTTTTTTTGCACAGCGATGCATCTCTTCTGAAACAAATTTCTTCTGATTTAAGAAGTTTATTATGAAATGATCACCTCCCCTCCTCAAAAAAACTTGGGTATATCCTAGTAATTTTTGGGACCCTTTTTTTTTGAGAGCAGGTGTTCTTACCCGGGACTTCATTTGAGTTGTCGCAACAGACAAACAAAATTCCCCCCATTGGGGGTCTGTTTCCCCCGTCTTTATTTGGTAAACATATAAAAATGCTTGAGCATTGAAATGTCCATGAGATGGGAAAAAAAGTTTCATTTTACCACTTGTAACTCTTACAACACAGTCAACAAAACCAACTGCATGCACTTTTTTTCAACCAAGCGCTGTTTTTTTTTTTGTATAATCAATCCTGTCCCCTGGGTTTTCGAATACTTATTAGTCCCGATCAACTTTGCCCTGTCCCCTTCATTTTTTATTACGGTGAATGGTTGTAACAATGTACATATCGTTTGTCATGCCACCGAATGCCATGATGTCATTGGGAGTAAAAACCTGCAAAAAAATCACCCAGCACCCGCGTTGAGCCGGGGATATGTTTTTTTCGATTTTGAAAAACACTGTGCCACAAACATCTGTCTTGTTTTCCCCCTCACATAAATCACGAGTAAGGGTTTTTTTGTACCAGTTTTCGGTATATAATTATGCCCCTTAACCAAATAAGGTCCATCAGTTTTTTTTTTCCAAAAGTCACCTGAGATACCCAATTTTAAAATCTTGGTATCTTTTTTAAAGTTTTTTCTACCCGGTATCAACAATATCCAACACCCGGCCCCTGTCACAACACAGAGCACAAACAGTTTTATACCAAAGCGTTTTCCCCCCCTTTCTCGGGTTTTAAAATGCTTGAAAAGACATCTACCCTTTGAAAAAATAAAGACTCTTCAATTACAAAATTCTTGAATGGATAAAATATATGCTGAAACTTTTGTTTGAGATACTGAAACTTTTAATCTTTTATAACCTGTACTTCTGTCAGGCCGGTTTTTTGTCAGAGAAAAATCAACTTACTAAGAGTAAATTAAAAACCCTTTTACTGGTATGATTTCAAAAGAAAGACCCCGGGTAGAAATTTTGCCGTCGTGACCATTATTTTTTATATTATGTTATAACAGACATAAAAAACATTATTGTTGCAAAAAAGCAAATACATTTCTGCAACAGTCCCTTTTTTTTCCACCTGTGTAGTCTTACTGTGGGAATATGATCGTATTTGCCATGGTGTACTCAAAAAAACTTTTACCCTTTTTTCCCGGGGAAAAAAGTTTCCCCAAGGGGTGGTCAAAGAAAAATTCAAAGAATTCCAGTTCCATTTGGCCGTGGTTCCAAGGGGGACAAATAGGGAGAATTCCACTTTTTAGAGTCATCAAAGTGGGAGGCTTTTAAAAAAAAAAAAAAAATTTGGGGTTTTTTGCCAATCCCAAATAAAAGGTTTGCTGGGGGATACGGACATCATAGGCTGGTTGTGGGGTGGTTTTTGGTTTTTTGGTGGGCTGGTGCTGATGCTCCGCTTTTTTTCCTTGAAACTGACGAGTTTCCCCAAACGTGGGCCCCGCCCGGGCTGGAGCACGCTGGCGGGGCCACTACCATCACCCCCTCCACCTCCACTGAGCCTTGGGGGCTATCCATGCCAAATGTGCCACATATCCTCACTACACTACCTAAAAATGGTGTAGGGCCCCGGGATGTTCCCCTCCCCGGGACACAAAAGGGACACTACCCAGCGCAGCGGCGGCGAACATACCCCGATGCTTACGGTGAATATGATTTTCCCCACTATCACTACCGAATTATTTTGAGGCAGTAAAAACACAATCCCCGTTTACTATCATCATCATTAAGAAGGGGCGAGGCCTGGCCACAAAAAAATATTATTTTTTTCTCTTGCGTTAGGAAAAAAACCGACCCGGGGGTCACGGGGCCCACACCCAAAAAAGGGAGAAGGTTGAGGAGCAAGTTTTTTTTTTCACTATTATCGATTTCCCGGTCTTTTTTTCAGTAAAAACTATCAAAGCCGTAGAATTTGTCTTTTATTTCCACTTTCATCAGTGTCAGAATATCAATAGGAAAAGGGGAGTCCCCCCCCAATTTTCCGGGAAATGAGAAACTGCTTGGACAGGCATGGTGAACAAGGGGGAAATGAGCCGGCGTTCCCCAACAAGCCCCGGGGCGCCTAGATTTTTTTTTTATGGGTTCACACCCCACCATGCAGCCCATTTTCACATGTTTGGCCCATGGCGCTTTTTTTGCGCTAAAAATTTTAGGCGCTTAAATTTTGGCGTAAATCTCGGTTTTGGGCACTCAATTGAAGCCGTAGATCTACGGGATGGCCCTGAAAGGGTTAAGAACGAAATGGCATAAAAGTGTTGTAAAAGGCAAAGGGTAGGCGCAATTTTTTGACAAATGGTTCAGCTGAAAAGTATGTTCCGAATTCCCGGCTATTTAAAGGCTGAAAGGGTTTGAACCCAACAAGTTTTTAATTGTGAGAAACAGGGGCCCGTTTTGGGAAAAAAATGCCGAAGAGGGCCTACATTACCCCCGGGGGAAAAAAGGCACTCCCGGGCCCAAAACCAATGAAAGACAGGTTACTCTTTTGTTTTTTAGTAAAAACCCCAGGGGGAATTTCAAGTGAAGCATTTTTAATTTTTGATCACCCGAAAATCCCCGAGGTTTAAAAAAAACAATGTCATGAAAAATGATTGTGTGTGATTTGGAAATAATAAAAAAGGGCATGGGTCCAAGGCAAAATTTTAAAGAGTGGGTTAATGATGTGTTTGGCCCCCAAGTGTGAAAAAATACCCCCTGGAAAAAAAAATTTCCAACCCAAGTGCCTTCTGTTATTGGCAATGCTCCCTGCCCAAAATCCCCAGACTTGGAAAAAACCAAGTTTTTTAGGGAAAACAGTTTATAAAAGTGAAGTTTTTTTTCCCCCCTAACACCCTCCTCTCCTCCCCAGGACCAGCAGGGTCATTTCTAACTTCAATAACTCTACACAAAAGCAGTGTTTCAAAGTGCTTTTAAAGTGACTTCAGACACTCAGTTGACCCTAAGAGAGTTTGGAGGAATTACTTCACTATCCCCCCATTGAAATAAGCCTTATTTGGTAAGGCTTGGGAGAGAGTGACTTCCAGGAATTTTGAAAATCTGCTTGGAGAAAACTGTGGCCAGATTGTGTCCAAGAGGGGATTTTGAAGGGCCTTGAGACTCACTGTGACCCTGACCCCTGCCGACCCTGTGGACTCTATTGTGGCTTGGGGAAAATCCCTGGGGTTGGAGGTGAGTGGTGAGGATGTGGAAGAGTTTTTGGTGGAGGACCACAGGGAAGAGCTTACCACTGAAGAGCTGCAATGAGCTTCAACTTGAACAGCAACAGACGCAGCTGAGGAACTTGCTTCAGAGGAGGAGGAAGAGGGAGTGAAGGAGGTGCCTTTCTTCCGAGAATTAAAGAGGTGTGTGCAATGTGGACCAGGGTGCAAACTTTTTGTAGAGAAAAAACCCCCCTGACAAAGCTGAAGCAAGCCATATCTGCAACAAAGTTTAGGGGACAAAAACCCTGTCCCTCTTCAGGGAATTCTTTAGATACTCCAAACAACAGAGCACTCTGGACAGTTTTTTTTTTTGAGGCAGGCGTCCAGTGACTCTCAAGCTGGTTCTAGTGGCATTAAAAAAACAGAGAAGGGAAGTAACCCCAGAGAGGGCATTACTACCTAAAGTCTTCATGGGGGGGGATACCCTTCCAAACACTAACTCCTCCCCCCTTTCCTCCCTCCCTATTTTCCAGAAGCAGCATTTAGCCTTCAATAAGGGTATATAATACTTTACATAATTGTAAAAAAAAAATTTTTTTTTTTTTTTAATATTTTTATTGGGAAACAAATTAATTTTATTTTTCCCTTAACCCTTTCAGGGTCCGTCCGTAGATCTACGGGCTTTACGTTCAGGGTCCAAACCGTTATTATAAAGCCAAAATTCTAGCCCGCGTCAAATTTAGCCAGAAAGGCTGGTGGCCTACATTGAGGGAATGGGTCTGGGTGGTCAGTGTGCACACCAAAAAAAAAAATTCTGGACGCCCCTCATGGCATTGTGGGAAAACCCCGGAAAGTAGCTTTTTTCTTTTGCCTGGCGGGGGAAAAACTTCACTCCCCACTCATCTCTGGCCGAAATTTTCGATCTCCCCTTTCACAACTTACAGTTTTCTAAGACTGATGGAAAATGGGGCAAGACGAAATTTTATGGCTTTTTTAACCAATGGACCATTGTGCCCTATGGTACAAAAGGTGCCTGTCATACAATTGTATCATATGGGGACAATGGTTATCATATGGTACAAAATTTACCAAAATTAAAAGTAAAAAAGTACCATAGGTACATTAAACCATAGGAATTATACCATATGTACAAGGTACAGGGGGCCCCCAATGGGAAAAAAAAATCTGTCAGACTTTTTTGGGTTATCCTAGGTTCTCCCCCAAACATATGCTGCTAAGTAAGATATTTATGAACTTTATTTTTTATAACTAAATAACTTACTTATGAAAAGCCACATGCACTTGAGTAAAATTTTTTAAATTTTTCAGGTGTACAGAAATACAAAACAAGATTTTTCGTACAAGCAGCTAATAAAAAAAATTAGGAAAAACCCAAAAAAGTCAAGGTGACTTATTTCCATAGTTATCCCTGTATCTTACCCTAAAGGTGTCCACTGTAGGTACCCGTGCCATATGGTACCCTGTACGTAGGTCCCCCGTAAAAATATGGTTTTCCTGTACGTATGGTACCCGTACCCCCTTTTTGGTAACCCTGCCCAA
>NW_026510261.1:0-12353 GCF_026875155.1 Cherax quadricarinatus | reverse complement strand
TTCCCCCAGCACCCCGGAACACTGGGGTTCCCCACACCAGAACAGGGTTTTTCTCCAGCACCGAACATTGGTGTTTCCCCAGCATCAAAAACACTGGTTTTCTCCAGCATCAAAACATTGGTGTTCTCCCACCAGAACAGGGGTTTTCCCCAGCACTCAGAACATTGGTGTTCTCCAGCACTCAGAACACTGGTGTTCTCCAGCACTCAGAACACTGGTGTTCTCCAGCACTCAGAACACTAGGGTTCTCCAGCACTCGGAACACTGGGGTTCTCCAGCACTCAGAACACTGGGGTTCTCCAGGCACTGGGAAACATTGGTGTTTCCAGCACTCAGAACACTGGTGTCTCCAGCACTCAGACATTGGTGTTCTCCAGCACTCAAAACCCATTGGTTTTCTCCAGCACTCAGAACACTGGTGTTCTCCAGCACTCAGAACACTGGTGTTCTCCAGCACTCGGAAAACTGGGTTCCCAGCACTCGGAAACACTGGGGTTCTCCAGCACTCGAAACTGGGGGTTCTCCAGCACTCAGAACACTGCGGTTCTCCAGCACTCGGAACACTGGGGTTCTCCAGCCTCAGAACACTGGGTTTCCCAGCACTCGGAACACTGGTGTTCTCCAGCACTCAAAAACATTGGTGTTCTCCAGCACTCAGAACACTGGTGTTCTCCAGCACCCCAAACACGGTGTTCTCCAGCACTAAAGAACACTGGGTGTTCCCCAGCACTCGAACACTGGTGTTCTCCGCACTCAGAACATTGGGTTCTCCAGCACTCAAACATTGGTGTTCTCCAGCACCGGAACACTGGGTGTTGTCCAGCACTCGAAACACTGGGTTCTCCAGCACTCGGAACACTGGTGTTCTCCAGCACTCAAACACTGGTGTTCTCCAGCACTCAGAACACTGGGGTTCTCCAGCACTCGGAACATGGGGTTCTCCAGCACTCAGAAAAATTGGTGTTCTCCAGCACTCGGAACACTGGTGTTCTCCAGCACTCAGAACACTGGGGTTCTCCAGCACTCGGAACACTGGTGTTCTCCAGCACTCAGAACACTGGGGTTCTCCAGCACTCGGAACACTGGGTTCCCCAGCACTCAAAAACACTGGTGTTCTCCAGAAACTCAGAACACTGGTGTTCTCCAGCCACTCGGAACACTGGGGTTCTCCAGCACTCAGAAACCTGGTGTTCTCCAGCACTCAGAACACTGGGGTTTTTTTCCAGCACTCGGAACACTGGTGTTCTCCAGCACTCAGAACACTGGGGTTCTCCAGCACTCGGAACACTGGGGTTCTCCAGCACTCGGAACACTGGGGTTCTCCAGCACTCGGAACACTGGGGGTTCTCCAGAAACTCAAAACCCACTGGTGTTCTCCAGCACTCAAAACACTGGTGTTCTCCAGCACTCGGAACACTGGGGTTCTCACACACTCAGAACACTGGTGTTTCTCCAGCACTCAGAACACTGGGGTTCCCAGACTGGGAAACACTGGTGTTCTCCAGCACTCAGAACACGGGGGTTCTCCAGCACTCGACCACTGGGGTTCTCCAGCACTCGGAACACTGGGGTTCTCCAGCACTCGGAAACGGGGGTTATCCAGCACTCAGAATACACTGGTGTTCTCCAGCACTCGAACACTGGTGTCTCCAGCACTCGGAACACTGGGTTCTCCAGCACTCAGAACATGGTGTTATCCAGCACTCAGAACACTGAGGTTCTCCGCACTCGAACACTGGGGTTCTCCCGCACTCGAACACTGGGGTTCTCCAGCACTCGGAACACTGGGGTTCTCCAGCACTCAGAACACTGGTGTTCTCCAGCACTCAGAACACTGGTGTTCTCCAGCACTCGGAACACTGGGGTTCTCCAGCACTCAGAACACTGGTGTTCTCCAGCACTCAGAACACGGGGTTCTCCAGCACTCGGAACACGGGTTTGTTCTCCAGCACTCAGAACACTGGGGTTCTCCAGCATCGGAACACTGGGTTCTCCAGCACTCGGAACACTGGGGTTCTCCTGCACTCGGAACACTGGGGTTCTCCAGCACTCAGAACACTGGTGTTCTCCAGCACTCAGAACACTGGTGTTCTCCAGCACTCGGAACACTGGGGTTCTCCAGCACTCAGAACACTGGTGTTCTCCAGCACTCAGAACACTGGGGTTCTCCAGCACTCGGAACACTGGTGTTCTCCAGCACTCAGAACACTGGGGTTCTCCAGCACTCGGAACACTGGGTTCTCCAGCACTGGGAAAACACTGGGTTCTCCAGCACTCGGAACACTGGGGTTCCCCCAGCACTCAGAACACTGGTGTTCTCCAGCACTCAGAACACTGGTGTTCTCCAGCACTCGGAACACTGGGGTTCTCCAGCACTCAGAACACTGGTGTTCTCCAGCACTCAGAACACTGGGGTTCTCCAGACTCGAACACGGGGTTTCCCCTCCACACCAGAACACCTGGGTTCTCCAGCACTCGAAGACTGGTTCCCACACTCAGAACACGGGGTTCTCCAGCACCGAACACTGGGGTTCTCCACCCTCAGACACGGGGTTCCCCAGCAACTCAAACACGGTTCTCCACACTCGGAACACTGGGGTTCCCCGCACTCAGAACACTGGTGTTCTCCAGCACTCAGAACACTGGTGTTCTCCAGCACTCGGAACACTGGTGTTCTCCAGCACTCAGAACACTGGGGTTCTCCAGCACTCGGAACATGGTTTCTCCAGCCACTCAAAACATGGGGTTCTCCACACTCGGAACACTGGTGTTCTCCAGCACTCAGAACACTGGGGTTCTCCAGCACTCGGAACACTGGGGTTCTCCAGCACTCAGAACATTGGTGTTCTCCAGCACTCAGAACACTGGTGTTCTCCAGCACTCAGAACACTGGTGTTCTCCAGCACTCAGAACACTGGTGTTCTCCAGCACTCAGAACACTGGTGTTCTCCAGCACTCATAACACTGGGATCTCCGTCACTCAGAACACTGGTGTTCTCCAGCACTCGGAACACTGGGGTTCTCCAGCACTCAGAACACTGGTGTTCTCCAGGTGTGAGGTTGGAGAACACCGTAAACAAAACAGCAGAACAAGTGACGTGTCGACATATTGAAAATCCATAATGTCCCAGACTTGTCTCCCAGGGTACACAGCTGAAGTGTCTCCCAGGGTACACAGCTGAAGTGTCTCCCAGGGTACACAGCTGAAGTGTCTCCCAGGGTAGACAGCTGAAGTGTCTCCCAGGTAGACAGCTGAAGTGTCTCCCAGGATAGACAGCTGAAGTGTCTCCCATGGTAAGGGGAGCTGAAGTGTCTCCAGGATAGACAGTGAAGTCCCCTCCCAGGATAGACAGCTGAAGTGTCTCTCAGGATAGACAGCTGAAGTGTCTCCAAGAATAGACAGCTGAAGTGTCTCCCAAGACAGACAGCTGAAGTGTCTCCCAGGATAGACAGCTGAAGTGTCTCCCAGGATAGACAGCTGAAGTGTCTCCCAGGATAGACAGCTGAAGTGTCTCCCAGGATAGACAGCTGAAGTGTCTCCCAGGATAGACAGCTAAAGTGTCTCTCAGGATAGACAGCTGAAGTGTCTCCAGGATAGACAGCTGAAGTGTCCCTCTCAGGATAGCCAGCTGAAGTGTCTCCCGATAACGCTGAAGGTCTTCCAGGATAGACAGTGAAGGGTCCCGGATAGACAGATGATGTACCCCAGGATAGACAGCTGAAGTGCCTCCCAGGATAGACAGCTGAAGTGTCTCCCAGGATAGACAGCTGAAGTGTCTCCCAGGATAGACAGATGAAGTGTCTCCATAGACAGCTGAAGTGTCTCCCAGGATAGACAGCTGAAGTGTCTCCCAGGATAGACAGCTGAAGTGTCTCCCAGGATAGACAGCTGAAGTGTCTCCCAGGATAGACAGCTAAAGTGTCTCCCAGGATAGACAGATGAAGTGTCTCCCAGGATAGACAGCTGAAGTGTCTCCCAGTATAGACAGCTAAAGTGTCTCCCAGGATAGACAGCTGAAGTGTCTCCCAGGATAGACAGCTAAAGTGTCTCCCAGGATAGACAGCTAAATTGTCCCCCAGTATAGACAGCTAAAGTGTCCCCAGGATAGACACCCTGAAGTGTCTCCCGGATAGACAGCTAAAGTGTCTCCCAGGATGACAGCTAAAGTGTCTCCCCAGGATAGACAGCTGAAGTGTCCTCCCGGATAACAGCTGAAGTTTTCCCCAGGATAAGACAGCTAAAGTGTCTCCCAGGATAGACAGATGAAGTGTCTCCCTGGATAGACAGCTAAAGTGTCTCCCAGGATAGACAGCTAAAGTGTCTCCCAGGATAGACAGCTAAAGTGTCTCCCAGGATAGACAGATAAAGTGTCTCCCAGGATAGACAGCTGAAGTGCCTCCCAGGATAGACAGCTAAAGTGCCTCCCAGGATAGACAGCTAAAGTGCCTCCCAGGATAGACAGCTAAAGTGTTTTCCCAGGATAGACAGCTAAAGTGCCTCCCAGGATAGACAGCTAAAAGTGTCTCCCAGGATAGACAGCTAAAGTGCCTCCCAGGATAGACAGCTAAAGTGTCTCCCAGGATAGACAGCTAAAGTGCCTCCCAGGATAGACAGCTAAAGTGCCTCCCAGGATAGACAGCTAAAGTGCCTCCCAGGATAGACAGCTAAAGTGCCTCCCAGGATAGACAGCTAAAGTGTCTCCCAGGATAGACAGCTAAAGTGTCTCCCAGGATAGACAGAAGAAGAAGAAATTAAAAAGAGAAATAGTGATTACAAAATTTATCATAATATAAATAATAATAATAATTGTTCATAATTAATAATAATTACAATAGTACGAATAATAATATTAAGACTAGTATAGGAATAAGTATCACCGTACCTGTACATCATCAAGACTACGGTGAGCATCACTGTTTCTTGGATAAGGGACTGACTACCCTATATTGTACTGTTTACTGTACATAATTCGACTGAGGGACTGATTACCTTAATATTTTACAAATCTTCCGTTTATGTCCTTGTGTTGTATTAATAAAGCCACTGGATGGTGATACATCTACAGAATAAAGGTTCCCAGATGTTGTATGTGTGTCTAGTACAATATCTTGTCTGTTTTGTATACAATACAACAAGATCGCAAGTGCTGGATGTATACAACAAGATCACAAGTGCTAGATGTATACAACAAGATCACAAGTGCTGGATGTATACAACAAGATCACAAGTGCTGGATGTATACAACAAGATCACAAGTGCTGGATGTATACAACAAGATCACAAGTGCTGGATGTATACAACAAGATCACAAGTGCTGGATGTATTCAATACAGTAACGAGGTCACAAAGAAGAAACAACAGAAGAAAGAATTTCAGAAATTGGAAAAAAAGTGTCAAATGAGAGAAGCCATGAAAGGAGACCCAGGAAATTTTGAGAGCAAAACAATCTGTGTTCCGAAGCCTCGAGCTTTGTAAGAGTGAGGCCGTGAGGACCGAACAGCCAATTACAGCAGGAAGAAAACTTAGGTGTAAATATATAACAATTGAACGATAAAATGGACACAAACGATACTAAATGGCAGCCATTTTATTTGCCACATGAATAGTACACTCTGCCATAAAGACACACAACATCGGTTCACTCTCAGAACACTGTACTGAATAGTACACTCTGCCATAAAGACACACAACATTGGTTCACTCTCAGAACACTGTACTGAATAGTACACTCGCCATAAAGACACACAACATTGGTTCACTCTCAGAACACTGTACTGAATAGTACACTCTGCCATAAAGACACACAACATTGGTTCACTCTCAGAACACTGTACTGAATAGTACACTCTGCCATAAAGACACACAACATTGGTTCACTCTCAGAACACTGTTCTGAATAGTACTCACTCTGCCATAAAGACACACAACATTGGTTCACTCTCAGAACACTGTACTGAATAGTACACTCGCCATAAAGACACACAACATTGGTTCACTCTCAGAACACTGTACTGAATAGTATACTCTGCCATAAAGACACACAACATTGGTTCACTCTCAGAACACTGTACTGAATAGTATACTCTGCCATAAAGACACACAACATTGGTTCACTCTCAGAACACTGTACTGAATAGTATACTCTGCCATAAAGACACACAACATTGGTTCACTCTCAGAACACTGTACTGAATAGTACACTCTGCCATAAAGACACACAACATCGGTTCACTCTCAGGACACTGTACTGAATAGTATACTCTGCCATAAAGACACACAACATCGGTTCACTCTCAGAACACTGTACTGAATAGTATACTCTGCCATAAAGACACACAACATCGGTTCACTCTTAGGACACTGTACTGAATAGTATACTCTGCCATAAAGACACACAACATCGGTTCACTCTCAGAACACTGTACTGAATAGTACCACTCTGCCATAAAGACACACAACATCGGTTCACGTCTCAGAACACTGTACTGAATAGTACACTCTGCCATAAAGACACACAACATCGGTTCACTCTCAGAACACTGTACTGAATAGTACACTCTGCCATAAAGACACACAACATCGGTTCACTCTCAGAACACTGTACTGAATAGTACACTCTGCCATAAAGACACACAACATTGGTTCACTCTCAGGACACTGTACTGAATAGTATACTCTGCCATAAAGACACACAACATTGGTTCACTCTCAGGACACTGTACTGAATAGTATACTCTGCCATAAAGACACACAACATTGGTTCACTCTCAGGACACTGTACTGAATAGTACACTCTGCCATAAAGACACAACATTGGTTCACTCTCAGAACACTGTACTGAATAGTACACTCTGCCATAAAGACACACAACATTGGTTCACTCTCAGAACACTGTACTGAATAGTACACTCTGCCATAAGACACACAACATTGGTTCACTCTCAGAACAACTGTACTGAATAGTATACTCTGCCATAAAGACACACAACATTGGTTCAACTCTCAGAACACTGTACTGAATAGTATACTCTGCCATAAAGACACACAACATTGGTTCACTCTCAGAACACTGTACTGAATAGTATACTCTGCCATAAAGACACACAACATTGGTTCACTCTCAGAACACTGTACTGAATAGTACACTCTGCCATAAAGACACAACATTGTTCACTCTCAGGACACTGTATGATAGTACACTTGCATAAAGACACAACATTGGTTCACTCTCAGGACACTGTACTGAATAGTACACTCTGCCATAAAGACACAACATTGGTTCACTCTCAGAACACTGTACTGAATAGTACACTCTGCCATAAAGACACACAACATTGGTTCACTCTTAGGACACTGTACTCTGACTGGTATACAATACCGACAGATGATGACTTTGTCACAAGTGTAAAGTGTGGGGGAATCTTTATTTTGAAGATATTTGTAAATAAATAACCAAAAGGCATAATTATCGTGACTTGAGCAATTTCACAAATAAACCCACAAGGAAGATGACTTACGACACGTTTCTGTCCGATTTGGATCATTTACAAATCATACTAACACAAGGAGAGGGGGTAAATACAGGCCCCAGACAGGGTGGGACAGAAGTAGTAGAAGGAAAACAGACCGGTATTGGTAGAGGTTGTGTAGTAGAGGAGTCGTCAAAGACTAAGAAAGAGGACATGAAGGGAGCAGGGGCCCACAAGACAGAAAAGAGCACTGGAAGGAGCAGGACCCACATGACTAAGAAGAGGGCACTGGAAGGGAGCTAGGGCCCACAATGACTAAGAAAGAGGAACACTGGAAGGGAAGCTAGGGGGCCCACAATGACTAAGAAAGAGGAAAACTGGAAAGGGAAGCTAGGGGCCCACAATGACTAAGAAAGAGGAGCACTGGAAGGGAGCTAGGGGCCCACAATGACTAAGAAAGAGGAGCACTGGAAGGGAGCTAGGGGCCCACAATGACTAAGAAAGAGGAGCACTGGAAGGGAGCTAGGGCCCACAAAGACTAAGAAAGAGGAGCACATGGAAGGGAGCTAGGGGCCCACAATGACTAAGAAAGAGGAGCACTGGAAGGGAGCTAGGGACCCACATAGACTAAGAAAGAGGAGCACTGGAAGGGAGCTAGGGACCCACAATGACTAAGAAAGAGGAGCACTGGAAGGGAGCTAGGGACCCACAATGACTAAGAAAGAGGAGCACTAGAAGGGAGCTAGGGACCCACATAGACTAAGAAAGAGGAAGCACTGGAAGGGAGCTAGGGACCCACAATGACTAAGAAAGAGAGCACTGGAAGGGAGCTAGGGACCCACAAGACTAAGAAAGAGGAGCACTGGAAGGGAGCTAGGGACCCACAATGACTAAGAAAGAGGAGCACTGGAAGGGAGCTAGGGACCCACATAGACTAAGAAAGAGGAGCACTGGAAGGGAGCTAGGGACCCACATAGACTAAGAAAGAGGAGCACTGGAAGGGAGCTAGGGACCCACATAGACTAAGAAAGAGGAGCAACTGGAAGGGAGCTAGGACCCACATAGACTAAGAAAAGGGCACTGGAAGGAAGCTAGGACCCACATAGACTAAGAAAGAGGAGCACTGGAAGGGAGCTAGGGACCCACATAGACTAAGAAAGAGGAGCACTGGAAGGGAGCTAGGGGCCCACAAAGACTAAGAAAGAGGAGCACTGGAAGGGAGCTAGGGACCCACAAAGACTAAGAAAGAGGAGCACTGGAAGAGAGCTAGGGGCCCACAATGACTAAGAAAGAGGAGCACTGGAAGGGAGCTAGGGGCCCACAATGACTAAGAAAGAGGAGCACTGGAAGAGAGCTGGGGGCCCACAATGACTAAGGAAAGAGGAGCACTGGAAGAGAGCTAGGGGCCCACAATGACTAAGAAAGAGGAGCACTGGAAGGGAGCTAGGGGCCCACAATGACTAAGAAAGAGGAGCACTGGAAGGGAGCTAGGGGCCCACAAAGACTAAGAAAGAGGAGCACTGCATGGGAGCTAGGGGCCCACATAGACTAAGAAAGAGGAGCACTGCACGGGAGCTAGGGACCTACAGAAGGGGGGGAAATAATAATGGATCAACACCCAAGGCAGAAGAAAGCCCAGAGGAGAAAGAAGAAAGAGGAAAGGGGAAGAAGGAGAAAGGAAAAAAAAAAACCAAGTTAAATCACGGGTGTTCTGAAGTTTGGAGCATTTCACATTGTAGTGGGAGATGAAGGCATCTACAGAGACAAAGCCACGACTAAGAAAGGAAAGTTGTGTATAAGGGAGGATTCAACCAGACGGTGACTGTGAAAGTTAGAAGTAGGGAAGACAGTTTTAGCAGAAGACCAGTCAATAGGATGACTGTGATCTCTGACATGACAGAAAAGAGCATTGTTGGTGTCGGCAAACCTAACACTACTTTTGTGCTCTCTGAGTCTGTCAGAAGGAGATCGACCAGTTTCTCCAAAGTATTGAAGAGGACCAGAGGAACAAGAAATAGAGCAGACACCAGGAGCATCTATAGAGGGAAGAGCGGTATGAACTTGATTGGTGCGAAGAGTGTTACTCTGGTGAGAAGTAAATCTGATGTCTATGGAATGGAGAGAGTTGTTGAGATTAGAAAGTCTGGAAATGTAGGGAAGGCAGAGGACAAGAGAGTTCCCAGGAGCAGAGAGTTTGGGAGAGAAGAAAGTCCGTTTAGCACGTGAGAAGGCAGAGTCTATGAAATGGGAAGGGTAGCCAAGATGAGAGAACGAATTACGAAGAGTGGAAATTTCTGATTCAAGGAGCTGAGGATCACAGATGCGGAGGGCACGGAGAAAGAGGGAGATAAGAACACTTTTCTTGACAGAGGAAGAATGATAAGAAAAGTAGTGAATGTACATGCCACTTGTGGTACACTTGTGGTACACTTGTGGTACACTTGCGGTACACTTGTGTTACACTTGTGGTACACTTGTGGTACACTTGGTACACTTGTGGTACACTTGTGGTACACTTGTGGTACATTGTGTTACATTTGGGCGGTACACTTGTGGTACACTTGTGTTACACTTGTGGTACACTTGTGGTACACTTGTGGTACACTTGTGGTACACTTGTGGTACACTTGTGTTACACTTGCGGTACACTTGTGGTACACTTGTGGTACACTTGTGGTACACTTGTGGTACACGGAAAAAGCAAAACCTGTATCTGAGCGGTGGACACGAACATCAAGGAAAGGAAGCAAGGAATTAGATTCCCATTCACCCATAAACTTAATGGAAGAGGCAAGATTTTTAAGAGCTTCAAAAAATGATTGGAAGGACTAGAGTCGTGAGGCCACAGAGCAAAAGATGTCATCTTTATTTCTGGCCATCTTTATCTCCAAGAGTTCCACTTTATTTTAGAGCTTAAATGTTTTAGGGAAAATTCAATAAATTTGGAGTACACTAAATTTTAAAGGGAATCCGTTTTATTTCGAAGACAAATAATTTAGTTTAAAAAAGGGGTCACTGTCACAAATCGTACAGTTTCGATATTTTCATGGCATTATCTTACTAAAAAAACAGTTTGTTGTATATCATTTGTTGTATATTATTCGTGTAGCTGATATAACCTGACTAGAGAATATAATGAACTAGATCAATAATTCTCCAGAACAGGACGTAAATAAATCAAAATAGTTAAAGGTCATTAGTGTCATGACCCTCAGACAACTTAATGGACTGACACCAAACAAGTCGACTGACCTTGACCTGTTTTCAATGGTTCCGAAAGAATGAAAAATTGGAACCAGAAAATCATTAGCCAGTCTCTTCAAAAGATTACTACAAATGAGTATGGTCTATAATTTGAAGATAAGGACCTATCAACCTAACCTCAATTGTGGGAAAGTCATAATTCGAAGTCACCGTGTAAGATAATATTTAACTAAATAATATCAATTTTGAGTTTTTTAAGGGAAATATTTTTCCTTACGAATTTACTTAACATTTTTCACTAACGTATTCGAAGTCGTAAACCAAGATAATAATACGATACTATGCATATGGTTTTTTTAAAGCCTTTGAAGGGCCTCACACAGGGACTTTTGAGGAAAAAAAGCGGCTTTCGATGAAGGAGGAATTATCCCTTGGACCGAAACATGACTGACAGACAATCAGGAAACCATACATAGATGAGGGAGAAATCAGAATGGGGACCCGTTACTAGTGACATCATAATCATCAGAATGGAGGTCCTTGCTGTTCAGTGTACAAAAACGCACAGATGAGGGAACGCAATTTAAATAAAAATTGCCAATAACAGTAAAATAGGCAATGAATCATTTCTGACGAAGTTACTAGAGATGTATAGGCATGAACTGGATAGATTGTGTTGTTTTTTCGGAGAATTGGGCATTTGCAGTTAAATACAGACAGTTAAGGTTCTTACAGTACGTAAATTTTAATAGATTGCCAATTTTAGATGAAATATTTATAAAAAAAAAGGAATCATAAGGGTATTTTTACAACCTTTTGATATGTGTGGTATAACCATCCGTTTTGACGGCGCTGCTCAACTCTGGTCTCCATATTACTCAATTGGCATAAAAAGTGCTGGGAACTATGCAGATAAAGGGTTACAAAGTTGATGACGTGACTCAGAAACTACCCGGGAAGACATGTTCAAGGAAGTGAATTTACGCTCTGGAAAGATGGAGAAATAAAAGGTGAAATGAATGAGGTGAACGAATGAGAACCCAGAAGTAATGAACCCACCAGTTCCTGTGCTTGACAGTGTTACCTACCAGTTCCTGTGCTCTGACAGTGTTACCTACCCGTTCCTGTGCTCTAACAGTGTTACCTACCAGTTCCCTGTGCTCTGACAGTGTTACCTACCAGTTCCCGTGCTCTGACAGTGTTACCTACCGTTCCTGTGCTCTGACAGTGTTACCTACCAGTTCCTGTGCTCTGACAGTGTTACCTAACCATTCCTGTGCTCTAACAGTGTTACCTACCAGTTCCTGTGCTTTGACAGGTTTACCTACCAGTTCCTGTGCTCTGACAGTGTTACCTACCGTTCCTGTCTAACAGTAGTTACCTACCAGTTCCTGTGTTCTGACAGTGTTACCTACCAGTTCCTGTGCTCTGACAGTGGTACCTACCAGTTCCCGTGCTCTGACAGTGTTACCTACCGTTTCCTTTTGTTCTGACAGTGTTACCTACCAGTTCCCGTGTTCTGACAGTGTTACCTACCAGTTCCTGTGCTCCTTTACAGTGTTACCTACCGTTCCTGTGTTCTGACAGTGTTTCCTACCAGTTCCTGTGCTCTGACAGTGTTACCTACCAGTTCCTGTGCTCTGACAGTGTTACTACCAGTTCCTGTGCTCTGACTTTGT
>NW_026510260.1:0-14295 GCF_026875155.1 Cherax quadricarinatus | reverse complement strand
GTGTTGTGTGGTGTGTGTGGGGTGTGTGTGTGTGTTGTGTTGTGTGGTGTGTGTGTGTGTGTGTGTGTTGTGTTAGTGTATGTGTGTGTGTGTGTGTGTGTTGTGGGGTGTTTTGTTTTGGGTGTGTGTTGTGGGGTGTTTTGTTAGTGTATGTGTGTGTTTTGTACTCACCTAGTTGAGGTTGCGGGGGTCGAGTCCGAGTTTCCTGTGTGTGTGGTGTGGTGTGTGTGTGTTAGTGTATGTGTGTGTGTGTGTGTGTGTGTGTGTGTGTGTTAGTGTATGTGTGTGTGTGTGTTGTGTGGTGTGTGTGTGTGTGTGTGTGTGTGTGGGGGTTTGTGTGTGTGTGTATGTTTTGTGTGTATGTGCGTGGTGTGTGTGTGTGTACTCACCTAGTTGTACTCACCTAGTTGAGGGTGGCGGGGGGTCGAGTCCAAGCTCCTGGCCCCGCCTCTTCACTGATCGCTACTAGGTCACTCCCCCCGAGCCGTGAGCTTATCATACCTCTGCTTAAAGCTATGTATGGATCCCTGCCTCCACTACATCGCTTCCCAAACTATTCCACTTTACTGACTACTCTGTGGCTGAAGAAATACTTCCTAAAAATCCCTGTGATTCATCTGTGTCTCAGCTTCCACTGTGTCCCCTTGTTACTGTGGGCCCAAACTCTGGAACATCCTGTCTTTGTCCACCTTGTCAATTCCCCTCAGTATTTTTTATGTCGTTACCATGTCCCCCTATCTCTCCTGTCCTCCAGTGTCGTCAGGTTGATTTCCTTAACCTCTCCTCGTAGGACATGCCTCTTAGTCTGGGACTAGTCTTGTTGCAAACCTTTGCACTTTCTCTAGTTCTTTCGTGCTTGGCTAGGTGTGGGTTTCCAAATGGTGCCGCATACTCAATTTTGGGCCTAACGTATACGGTGTACAGGGTCCTGAACGATTCCTTATTAAGATGTCGGAATGCTTTCTGAGGTTTGCTAGGCGCCCATATGCTGCAGCAGTTATTTGGTTGATGTGCGCTTCAGGAGATGTGCCTGGTGTTATACTCACCCCAAGATCTTTTTCCTTGAGTGAGGTTTGTAGTCTCTGACCCCTAGACTTGTACTCCGTCTGCGGCCTTTTTTGCCCTTCCCCAAACTTCATGACTTTGCACTTGGTGGGATTGGGAACTCCCGGAGCCAATTGTGGACCAGGTCTGCAGCCTGTCCAGATCCCTTTTGTAGTTCTGCCTGGTCTTCGATCGAGTGGGATTCTTCTCATCAACTTCACGTCATCTGCAAAAAAGGGACACCTCAGAGTCTATTCTTCCGTCATGTCGTTCACAAATACCAGAAACAGCACTGGTCCTAGGACTGACCCCTGCGGGACCCGCTGGTCACAGGTGCCCACTCTGACACCTCGCCACGTACCATGACTCGCTGCTGTCTTCCTGACAAGTATTCCCTGATCCATTGTAGTGCCTTCCCTGTTATCCCTGCTTGGTCTCTCCAGTTTTTGTACCAATCTCTTGTGTGGAACTGTGTCAACGCCTTCTTGCAGTCCAAGAAAATGCAATCCACCCACCCCTCTCTCTCTTGTCTTACTGCTGTCACCATGTCATAGAACTCCAGTAGGTTTGTGACACAGGATTTCCCGTCCCTGAAACCATGCTGGCTGCTGTTGATGAGATCATTCCTTTCTAGGTGTTCCACCACTCTTCTCCTGATAATCTTCTCCATGATTTTGCATACTATACATGTCATGTGACACTGGTCTGTAGTTTAATGCTTCATGTCTGTCTCCTTTTTTAAAGATTGGGACTACATTTGCTGTCTTCCATGCCTCAGGCAATCTCCCTGTTTCGATAGATGTATTGAATATTGTTGTTAGGGGTACACATAGTGCCTCTGCTCCCTCTCTCAATACCCATGGGGAGATGTTATCTGGCCCCATTGCCTTTGAGGTATCTAGCTCACTCAGAAGCCTCTTCACTTCTTCCTCGGTTGTGTGCACTGTGTCCAGCACTTGGTGGTGTGCCCCACCTCTCCGTCTTTCTGGAGTCCCTTCTGTCTCCTCTGTGAACACTTCTTTGAATCTCTTGTTGAGTTCTTCACATACTTCACGGTCATTTCCTGTTGTCTCTCCTCCTTCCTTCCTTAGCCTGATTACCTGGTCCTTGACTGTTGTTTTCCTCCTGATGTGGCTGACAACAGTTTTCGGGTCAGATTTGGCTTTCGCTGCTATGTCATTTTCATATTGTCTTTGGGCCTCCCCTTCTTATCTGTGCATATTCGTTTCGGCTCTACGACTGTTCTCCTTATTCTCCTGGGTCCTTTGCCTTCTATATTTCTTCCATTCCCTAGCACACTTGGTTTTTGCCTCCCTGCACCTTTGGGTAAACCATGGGCTCATCCTGGCTTTTTCATTACTCCTGTTACCCTTGGGTACAAACCTCTCCTCAGCCTCCTTGCATTTTGTGTGTGTGTGTGTGTGTGTGTGTGTGTGTGTGTGTGTGTGTGTGTGTGTGTGTGTGTGTGTGTGTGTGTGTGTGTGTGTGTGTGTGTGTGTGTGTGTGTACTCACCTAATTGTACTCACCTAATTGTGGTTGCAGGGGTCGAGACTCAGCTCCTGGCCCCGCCTCTTCACTAATCGCTACTAGGTCCTCTCTCTCTCTGCTTCCTGAGCTTTGTCATACCTCTTCTTTAAAACTATGTGTGGCTCCTGCCTCCACTACTTCACTTGCTAGGCTATTCCACTTCCTGATAACTCTATGACTGAAGAAATACTCCTAACGTCCCTGTGACTCGTCTGAGTCTTCAGCTTCCAGATGTGACCCCTTGTCCCTGTGTCCCCTCTCTGGAACATTCTATCTCTGTCCCCCTTGTCTATTCCCAGCAGTATCTAGTATGTCGTTATCAGTCTTCCTTACCCTTCTGTCCTCCAATGTCTCAGTCCAAATTCCCTTAACCTTTTCTCGTACGCCCTTTCCCTTTTGAGCTCTGGGATAGCCTTGTTGCAAACCTTTGTACTTTCTCTAACTTCTTGACGTGCTTGACCAGGTGTGGGTTCCGACTGGTGCTGCATCTCCGAAAGGGCCTAACATACACAGTGTACGTGTCTTGAACGATTCCTTATTAATGTATCGGAACGCTATTCTCAGGTTTGCCAGGCGCCCGGGATGCTGCAGTTATTTGGTTGATGTGTGCCTCCGGTGATGTGCTCGGTGTTATGATCACCCCAAGGTCTTTCTCCCTGAGTGAGGTCTGTAGTCTTTGTCCACCTAGCCTATACTCTGTCTGCGGTCTTCCCTTTTCCCCTCCCCAATCTTCATGACTTTTGCATTTGGCTGGATTGAATTCGAGAAGCCAGTTACTGGACCACATGTCCAGCCTGTCCAGGTCTCTTTGCAGTCCTGCCTCATCCTCGTCCGATTTAATTCTTCTCATCAACTTACATCATTTTTCGAACAGGGACACTTCAGAGTCTATTCCTTTCATCATGTCGTTCACATATATCAAAATAGCACTGGGCCTAGAACTGACCCCTGTGGGACCCCGCTCCCTAACAGGCGCCCACTCTGATACCTCTTCACGTACCATGACCGTTGTGCTCCCGTCAGTATTCCCCGATCCATTGCAGTGCCCTCCCTTTTACCTGAGGGCCTGATACTCCGCTTCTGCACTAATCCTTGTGTGGAACTGTTGTCAAAGGGCCTTCCTGCAGTCTAGGAAAACGCAATCTACCCACCTCCCCCCCTCGTGTCTTACTTCTGTTACCTTGTCAAAAAAACCAGGGGGTTTTGGATAAAAGATTTGCCTTCCATGCCCTTGCGGTTTTATTTATAATCTTTTCCCTTTTTCCAGGTGTTTCGACCACTTCCCCCTGATAATCTTCCCATGACTTTGCACACAATACATGTCAGAGACAACGGGGTTTTTACCGCCTGTTTCTGTTTCCTTTTTAAAATTTTTGGGGGGGATATTAGCTGTCTTCCATTTCTCAGGTGTTGCCCAGTTTCGGGGACGTTTTTGAAGTTTGTGGTTTGAGGACGCACAACTCTGCTCCTTCCTAAGGACCCAGGGGGGGAGATTTTGTCCGGTCCCATCGCCTTTGGGGTGTAAAGGTCATTAGGAGCTTCTTCACCCCTCCCAGTTGTTCGTATGTCATCCAAACTTGTTGGTATTTCCTTTTGTTTCCCTTCTGTGCTGTCTTCCACCCCCTTCCTGTTTTATGTGAAATTCCTTAAATCTCCTGTTAGCCCTCACTACCTCCTGAGTTTCCACCTCGCCCCTTAAAATGATCCCCGGGTCTTTGATGTTGTCTTCTCCTGAGGGGCTTACAACAGTTTCGGGTCAGTCTTGATTTCGATTATGTCATTTTTTCATACTGTCGCTGGGCCTCCCCCTTCCCTGTGCAACTCTTTCCGGGCTCTGCGTGATCTCCATATTTTCGTGTGTTTCTCTCCCTTCTGTCTTTTTCCATTCTCTATTGCACTTTGTTTTTGCCCCCTTTCACCGTCGGGTAACCCCATGGGCTTTCTGGTTTTCCCATTGTTACTTTTCCCCTTGGGGAAAAAAACCTTTCCATGCCCCCTTGCATTTTGTTTTTAAATTTCCGCATTTCATTTACGGCTTTCCTCCCAGTCCTGCCCACGGCCCTCCCGCAGGAAGTTCTTCAACCTATGTAGCCCCCTCTTTTATAGTCAGGTTTTTTCCCATTCAACTCCTGTTATTCTCTCCATTTGCAGCTCTCTATGATTCAAAGCACAAAAACCCGTGGTCGCTAGCTCCTGGGGGGACTCTCATATTGAGTCCTCAATGTCTGAGCTCCCCATAGTGAACACAGGCCCAATTTGGGGGTTCACCCTCCCTCTCACTCGGGTATTTCCCTTAAACATGTTGGTGATGGGTTTTCCGCACCCGTCCAATATCCTGGCTTCCATTTTTTGGGGACCCCCTGTGGCCCCGGGTTTTCCCGTCAATCCCCCTGGGGTTTTTGAATCCTCTAACCGCAACTTTGCCTGTGGAGTGAGTTCTTCTTGCCAACTCGAAAGGTGTCCCCCTGCCCGTTGCCCTTCATATTCCCTTTTGGGCCCTCCTGCAGTTCTGTGGTGGATTTTACACCCTGAATGACCCTTTGTGTTCCCCAGACAAAGTCACCGCTATGTTCTCTTTCTCCCGTCTATCTATGCCTTCCTTTTTCTCGAATTTCCATTGTTTTTTTACGAGCAGAGCAACCCACCTCCCCCCTCCCCTTCTATTTTCCTCATATCTGGTATCCTGGTGGGAAGATTGCATTTTTTGTCTCCGGAGTTTTTTTTCTGTAACTGCTATGAGTGGGGACTTCTCTTTGTTTTTCTTTTTGCCTTTCCTCGTTTTTTCGTTAACCCCATCTGCTTTTTGGTCCAAAACCCTTAATTTCTGTTCAAATTTCTGTAACTGTGGTGCGGGGGGGGAAACAGGGGGATTGGGGGTGGGTTGGTTTGTTTGTTCGTTCCCTTTGGGGGGGCCCTTTGGGGGGAAGTCTTCTGCAGGTGTTTCGGGGGGTTGCTTGCCCTTTCCCATTTGATCCGGGTTATTTGCTTCCTTTTTCATTTCCCCCCTTTCTCCTTTTGTTTTTGAACTCTCTCTTTCATTGTCTTCCTTTTTTCCTGTGTTCTGTCTCGATCGAGGTAACACCCCCGGGAATCCTGCTTGCCTCTCAGCCCTGCTTTCCCTGCGGTCATGGTTCGGGTTGATTCTGCCTTGAAATTCTTTGAGAGGCCGATTCCTTTTTTTTTGTGAACCACCCCATTCTCCGAAAAATTTTCCACCTGGGCAGTCCCCCTCGCCTATCCCTTCCGATATTTCAATCGCTTTTTTCTCCTCCGCTTTTTTCATCATAATTTCCCCTTTAGCTTTGTCTGCCCCTAGACAAACACGGATCTCTCCCCTTTTCCCCCTCCCACTGTATCCCCTTGCTCCTTGTGTGTTTTTTTGCCTTCCCTGGGGTGTTTCCCTTCCCTTTAGTCCTTCCCCGTTTTTGGCCCCCATGTTTTTTTGGTTTGTCCTTCCTGTCACCTGTTTCCCGGCCCCACAGATATTGGTAAGGTCCTTGCACATGTCCTAGTTCCTTCAATGTTTCAACCTCTCGTTTTTGTCCCGTGTGCTCCCTGTCTTTGTTTTGGGGGGGGGCCCCTTTTGGGGTTTTACAGGCCTTGAACAGTTTGTTTCCATGCTTTTCCCTTTAAACCCGTTGTCTGTTTTTTTAGTAGTCATTGCCGTACTACTTCTGTAAATCTTTGTTTTTGCTGTTTCAGATGTCTACTCCTCTAATCTCTCTATCTTGATTTCTGCTGCTGTGGCCTTTGCTTCCCCCTTCTGCATTTGCTGCTAACCTCTTTCCCTCTTCCTTTCCACTTTAGTCTCCCTTCCCCCGTCTTCCTCCCTTTTTTTTTAGCTCTACCCCCCATTTCCCCTCCCAGATTCGTCCTTGGGGCCCCCTTTTCCTCATCCGTGATATGTGTGTGTGTGTGTGTGGGTGTGTGTGTGTGTTTAGTAAGCAGTCCTTATTTCCCCCCTTGTAAATAACCCTGTTTTTTATATGTAAAAACCCAAATTTTTGGGTTTCCCCTGTACTATCTTTTGCCCAAAATTACTTTCAATTCTGTATGCTAGGCTTCGCTGGCTACCTCCATACTAGGTTTTTTATCATTAATGTTAACTCCCTAAACCCAATAAATTTATTAATTTCCGTAATGTGCTATTCTAATTTGATAGCTCGAGGGGAGTGACCCCCCAATTTTTAGCTAGAGACTGGTGCTGACCCCATGCAACTCAAATGGGGAATATTTTTCGGCTGGCAGTGGGGTAATGTTGCGTCCTTCCGGGGGCCCGTGTGAAAAAAGCTTGACCCCGGTAATTTTTCCACTAACTTCCGGGAACTGTGGCTCTAGCCCTCTAATTTTTTCACTCACTATGTATTTACTGAACAAACTATACTATATCTTATCTCCCTGGCTTGGTCGCACTAATTTTCAAAATACCCACGCGTTATTTTGGGGAACCCATTTAGGCTGCACAAAGTTCACCCTTTCCCAAAGGCCCCCACTAAACCCTTAGACTATTTCCTTTGTTTTTTTTTTGTGATCATTTTTTTTTTTTTGGGGCTTAAGGATTAATCACTCTTATGCGGCCCGCTATATCCCCCCCTCATTCCTTATGGACGTCAAAAATTACCACCAAACCAAACCAAAAACCGCGTGACTTCCACAGTGTGTGTGTGTGTGTGGTGTGTATGTGTGGTGTGTGTTGTTGTTGTGTCTATGTGTGTGTGGTAGTGTGTTGTGTGTGTTTGGGGGTGTGTGGTGTTTGTGGAGTGTGTGTGTGTGTGTTTGTGTGGTACTCACCCAGTGTACTCACCTAGTTGAGGTTGCGGGGTTGTCCAGCTCCGGCCCCCCCTCTTCACTGATCGCTACTAGGTCATTCCCTGAGCGTGAGCTTTTTATACCTTGCCTTAAAGCATGTAGGATCCTGCCTCCCTACATGCTTCCCAAACTATTTTATTACGACTACTCTTTTGGCTGAAGAAATACTTCCTAAAATCCCTGTGATTCATTGTGTCTTTTGCTTCCCAAATGTGTCCCTTGTTTTCTGTGTCCAATTCTGGAACATCCTGTCTTTGTCCACCTTGTCAATTCCTCTCAGTATTTTGTATGTCGTTATCATGTCCCCCCTATCTCTCCTGTCCTCCAGTGTCGTCAGGTTGATTTCCCTTAACCTCTCCTCGTAGGACATACCTCTTAGCTCTGGGACTAGTCTTGTTGCAAACCTTTGCACTTTCTCTAGTTTCTTCACGTGCTTGGCTATGTGTGTGTGTGTGTGTGTGTTTTGTGTGTGTGTGTTGTGTGTGTGTGTGTGTGTGTGTGTGTGTGTGTGTGTGTGTGTGTGTGTGTGTATGTGTGTGTGTGTGTGTGTGGTGTGTGTGTGTGTGTGTGTGTGTGTGTGTGTGTGTCTATTTTCATCATGCAGCTGATCATATAATATCAAATAATGTCCACTTTTACCGTCCTGTTATAACCAGAGATCAATTGTTCAGTAACTTATAGACTTATTGGTCAAACTTAACGACGTGGATAATCTGTTAAGTTCCTGGAATTACAACAATGGTCGCCTTTTACAGAGACAGACTTAATTGATTGGAGTAAGATAAATAGATAGATAGGTATATAGATAGATATAGAAATAAAGAAGCTGATAATTAGATTAGATTATTAGAACAAACACCTGAATAGTGTCACTGAAGCGAGAAGCTTAGCTGTCGGTGGGTGTGACTTGGACGTACCTAGCATGGGCCAGCAGGCCTACTCCAGTTCTCTTCCTTTCTTATGTTCTTCAATTGGAGTAACTATACGTCTCGCCCCGACCGGGAATCGAACCAAGGTTATCTCGGTTGTGATCCTCATCCATTTAACTAACATGTCTCCAGTAAACATTTAGCTCCTGATCTGTTATATATATTTAATTTTAGCTAATAGATGCAATTTATAAAGAGTACATTAACAGGTAATTATCAGCGTAAAATACTCTCAAAGTCAATTAAAATAATTAACATTAATTAATACAAATTAGCACATTGTTGGACTCTCTTATAATAAATAATTTGTCCTAACATATTTGGCTTAACATACAATTTTCTCAGTCAAATTAGCTAAGGTAATATATAGAAGTATACCACTGAATGTATTTAAGGTAATATATAGAAGTATATCATTGAATCTATGTAAGGTAATATATAGAAGTATACCACTGAATCTATTTAAGTTAGTATATAGATGAAGATTGAGACACTTATGCAGCATATGGAAATCTTTATTCAGGAAACGTTTCGCCACACAGTGGCTTCATCAGTCCAATACAAAGAGGAAGGCGTAAGGAGAGGAGGAGAATGAGGTAATCAGTCCCTCAACCTGGAGTCGATGTGTTCAGTCCATCAATCTTGTAGAATGTAGATGGACTGAACACATCGACTCCAGGTTGAGGGACTGATTACCTCATTCTCCTCCTCTCCTTACGCCTTCCTCTTTGTATTGGACTGATGAAGCCACTGTGTGGCGAAACGTTTCCTGAATAAAGATTTCCATATGCTGCATAAGTGTCTCAATCTTCAACTTGTCGGTTTTTCAAACCATTCATCACATAGTATATAGATGTATACTACTGAATCTACTGCTGAATAAACTGTTAGTTTTGTTATTATTCTACCTAAGCTTATTTGAACACTGAGTTTTATCTACATTGCAGCCAACAACAGTCAACAACAACAGTAAATAAATTCTTAAAATGGAAAAGAACTTAAATATTCCCATTTGCGAAGCTCTGTTTCAGAAGTTAGGCTGACATTTTTATTAATATACACAAGTAATACAGACCTATTGGTGTTATTATTATTATTATTATTATTATTATTATTATTATTATTATTATTATTATTATTATTATTATTTATTTTTTATTATTATTATTATTATTATTATTATTATTATTATTAATAATAATATTATTATTATTATTATTATTATTATTTTTATTATTGTTATTATTATTATTATTATTATTATTATTATTTATTATTATTATTATTATTATTATTATATTTTTAAATTATTATTATTTTATTGTTATTATTATTATTATTATTGTAGTTGTTGTTGTTGTTAAATATATACTGGAGAGCTCTAAACACGTTGAGACCATTCAGAAATTTTGCAAATGGGGGGTTAATCAGGGATGATCCGATAAATGATGGAATAGTTTCAATACCTTAGATCAAGAGCCCTTAAAGAGTATCAAAACACCACGTCTAGAGGTCAGTAATCTAATATATACTACGAGAGTCTAGGCTAATAAACACATTAATGTGGACAAATAGAATATAATGAATGCTTGTGAATACTCAGTAATAACCCACACGGAGACACAAACTCAAAATATTAATTGGTCTGTATATTTCGACCCTCTTTTGGGGTCCTCTTCAGCAGATCTGCCGAAGAGGATCTCAGAAGGGGGTCGAAATATATAAACCTAATAATATACGAATCTACTAATGTAAAGTACACACTAGAAATAAAACTCACTTCATTACGTCACAATTCAAATAAAAACGTTACTAATTAAAGTTAATAGCATAATTAACCACTTAATTGGACTAGCGTTGGCCTCAGATGGAATTACTATATAAATTATCCTCATTAACTTCGCCTCGACAAGAATTATCGTTAATTTGTAATTAACATATGCCTTGGTAAATTAAAATTATTTTACTAATTTGTTATACAATTAACTAAAAATAAAAAGAAAGGTTTTCAAATTGTTATTATTGTTGTTGCTGTTATTATTATTATTATTATTATTATTATTATTATTATTATTATTATTATTATTATTATTATTATTATTATTATTATTATTATTTCTGTGATGTACTTAAGATAGGTCTATGATGATTATCTTATATTTGTATTAGCCACTAAACCCGTGTGGGTAATTCAGCGGTATGTGTGGTACAGCCTTGATCCTCCGCCCCATGCTGACGAAAGAGAAACCTCTCTCTCTCTCTCTCTCTCTCTCTCTCTCTCTCTCTCTCTCTCTCTCTCTCTCTCTCTCTCTCCTTCTCTCTCCTCTCTCTCTCTCTCTCTCTCTCTCTCTCTCTCTCTCTCTCTCTCTCTCTCTCTCTCTCTCTCTCGCAGGCTAAGCCTTTCCCTGAGCTATACAAAAGCTGTTTGATCAGACTTTTTTCAGTCTTTTTTTAGGATCTGCCAATGGTGCCTTCCCTCCCTTCCTCCTCCCTCCATCATACTATTTTCCCTCCCTCCCTCTCTCACTATTTTCCTTCTTCCTATCTGCCTCTCCCTCTCCCTCTCCCTCTCCCCCTCTTACTTTCATAATATGATTGGATCTTCTTCCTCTGGCTCACTACCATCTACATCTTCCTTCTCTATATGTCCTCTTTACCCATTATTTCTTCCCCTCTTCTTTATCCTTCATTCCCTTTTCTCTCCTTCTCCCTGTCTCTCATTCCTCACTCTCGTATTCTTTTTCTTCTCACCATCCAACTAATGAAAAAAATATAGATGATAATGGATGAATTTCACAGACAGGAGTCAGTGAGCACACTGATGAATTCTTGATGAATAACTCATCAATAATATATATATATATATATATATATATATATATATATATATATATATATTATATACGTTGCCTCTTGGTATTATACGTCACGTAAGAGTTATATGAATAATCAACTAGTATTTAATGAATATATGATGAATAACTTCCGTTTACAGGTGAAGTAATCTGTCAAACACTGGACAGGCGTCCAAATAAATGAATATTACTGCAAAACTCTGAATGAATTGCGAGTGTTCTATGCAGTCATTCACCATATCTCCCAAATATGTCACGAATGGCTGGTGAATATTCAATGAATATCCGATGACTGGAGCCCAGGGAGGGGAAGAGATTCATGACTGTTGACTCAGGCTTCAAACTATTACCAGCACCCTTATTCAGCCAGCCAGACTCCACTTTCAACACGAAATTGAAAGAAAATTGTACAAGAATCTCCAGCGGACTTAACCATTCGTCGGCTCGGATACCATTGTCCAGCAATCTCTTTATTCAACCCTCTTAAATCCCTAGATAATGGCTTCGAGACCACTTTATCCGAAGTGATTAGTATTTTATACACTGGGAAACGTTCAATATCTTCACTGGGAAGCGTTCAATAACTACACTGGGAAGCGTTCAATAACTACACTGGGAAGCGTTCAATAACTACACTGGGAAGCGTTCAATAACTACACTGGGAAGCGTTCAATAACTACACTGGGAAGCGTTCAATATCTACACTGGGAAGCGTTCAATAACTACACTGGGAAGCGTTCAATATCTACACTGGGAAGCGTTCAATATCTACACTGGGAAGCGTTCAATATCTACACTGGGAAGCGTTCAATATCTACACTGGGAAGCGTTCAATATCTACACTGGAAAGCGTTCAATATCTACACTGGGAAGCGTTCAATATCTACACTGGGAAGCGTTCAATAACTACACTTTAAAGCGTTCAATATCTACACTGGGAAGCGTTCAATATCTACACTGGGAAGCGTTCAATATCTACACTGGAAAGCGTTCAATATCTACACTGGAAAGCGTTCAATATCTACACTGGAAAGCGTTCAATATCTACACTCGAAAGCGTTCAATATCTACACTGGGAAGCGTTCAATATCTACACTGGGAAGCGTTCAATATCTACACTGGGAAGCGTTCAATATCTACACTGGAAAGCGTTCAATATCTACACTGGAAAGCGTTCAATATCTACCTTCTTTTCCCCAGTGCCTGGGAAAGAGAAGATAATCAGGATAGGAAGGATGAAGGGAGGGTACTTATCTATCCCTTGGGTCAAGAGCCCTTCAAAGGCGCCTCAGGGAATCTCCTTTCCTCAATTACATTATCCCACTGAAGGGATTTCTTGCGATATTCTATTATAAAGACGCATTTGGGGAGTGTGAAACCCCTAACTTCTTTTGTGAGTATTAGAACCCCAGTTGCTTTTGTGAGTATTAGAACCCCAGTTGCTTTTGTGAGTGTTAGAACCCCAGTTGCTTTTGTGAGTATTAGAACCCCAGTTGCTTTTGTGAGTGTTAGAACCCCAGTTGCTTTTGTGAGTGTTAGAACCCCAGTTCCTTTTGTGATTGTTAGAACCCCAGTTGTTTTTGTGAGTGTTAGAACCCCAGTTGCTTTTGTGAGTGTTAGAACCCCAGTTGCTTTTATGAGTGTTAGAACCCCAGTTGCTGTTGTGAGTGTTAGAACCCCAGTTGCTTTTGTGAGTGTTAGAACCCCAGTTGCTTTTGTGAGTGTTAGAACCCCAGTTGCTGTTGTGAGTGTTAGAACCCCAGTTGCTTTTGTGAGTGTTAGAACCCCAGTTACTTTTGTGAGTGTTAGAACCCCAGTTGCTTTTGTGAGTGTTAGAACCCCAGTTACTTTTGTGAGTGTTAGAACCCCAGTTGCTTTTGTGAGTGTTAGAACCCCAGTTGCTTTTGTGAGTGTTAGAACCCCAGTTGCTTTTGTGAGTGTTAGAACCCCAGTTGCTGTTGTGAGTGTTAGAACCCCAGCTGCTGGCCAAATCATTTTTCACAAGGCATCAGACAAGACACGCATTCTGCTTTTCAGTTCTTACATAATACACTATAGTCCTGTAGCTAGAGAGAAGAATATTGTTCTCAGTAGATAACCTCGGTGTGGACTCCAAGTCCTCTGCTACATGTCATTCCTATATACTCTCTTGTATTCTCATGTACTCTCATGTGCTCCCATGTATTCGTATGTACTCCCATGTACTTCCATATGCTCCCAAGTACTCCCATGTACTCGACCATAAAAGAGCCAGACTTAAATAAAAAGTAATAACAGACTTGATTTTGTGCTCCTGTCTAACTATATCTTTCAATGTTGTGATTTCTTTGGACTTGTCAAGTATCGAGTGACTTGATAATGGTCCACGAGGGTTCGAAACTTCGCCTAAAGCTTTCTCTCGAATTTGTGGGCGAGATGTAAAATATCATTTGTGTTAGCGAAATTCTGCATACAATAGTGAAAAAAAGACACGTTTCAGAACAAGTATTCATTGGAATAACGTTTCGCTCAGTGTAAAGCTTTGTCACGACTTGATGAAGCTCTGCATAGAGCGAAACTGTGTGCCAGTAGGACTTCGTTTTTTTTTTCTGAAAAATATCTTTTGTGTGGCTTGAGTGAGAGGTTCCACGTACTGTTGACCTCTAGACCCGTATCTCTCTTAAAGTCAAGAAGTTGCCTTCTTAGGGCCAAGAAGCTGTCTTCTACACAAGTGTTATTTTTCCATTGTCCCACCTCGTTTTCTTGCCCTTCCCAATCACCTTACATTTTCTGTTATTGAACTCCATTAGACACTTGTCCTTTGTGTGTGTGTGTGTGTGTGTGTGTGTGTGTGTGTGTGTGTGTGTGTGTGTGTGTGTGTGTGTGTGTGTGTGTGTGTGTGTGTGTGTGTGTGTGGGGTGTGTGTGTGTGGGGTGTGTGTATATGTGTGTGTGTGTGTGTGGTGTGTGTGTGTGTGTGTGTGTGTGTGTGTGTGTGTGTGTGTGTGTGTGTGTTTGCACAGTTCTCGTTATCTTGTTTATCTTCCTCCAGAGAGTGTGATAATTATATGAAGTAGTCTGGTAGTTTGTGAAATGCAGAGGTCACTGTCTGCCCCCAGTGATGTTATGTTGCAGTGGGTACAAAACAACCC